>JALLBH010000090.1:0-52245 GCA_036940005.1 Skeletonema menzelii
GCCCGCGGGAGATTTGTCGCCCGTCCGAAAAAGGGGACGAAGAGGGCATAAAAGGGGGCGGTGTGCCCCCGATCCATAATCCTCCTGGCCTGACATCGCCGCCAGACCTTTTCCGCACACAAGATAAGAAGTACTTATGTACTTTTAATGTCTGAGAAGAGGAATATGCATAAGAGCGAAGAAAAAGGTCCTCATAAGCACTTTACTTTTAATTGCCGACCTTCATAGTAATTAAAAAAAATCACCCCCCCCCCCCCCCCCCCCGCAAGAAGATGATGAATAGCCATCAAAATCCAGGGGAGTTGTTCCAGGGCTGGGGAGGCGGTCATTCCCAACAGCAGCAAGTTCAACATCCCCAGCAGCAGAATCCGCACGCTCCGAATAATAATCCTCAGTTGCAGCAATTTCAACAGATGCAACAGCAATTCTTATTCCAGCAACAGCAGCAGAACAATGCGCAGGGGGGTCATACTCAAATGACAGCGGGTCACAACATGGGCATGGATTTTCAGCAGCAACCTCAGGGGAATCCTCACATGACCTTTCCGCAACAGCAGACGCCCTCACAGCAGCACCAGCAGCAGCAGGGGGAGCAACAGATGAATCACTTTGACCAAGGCGCAGCATCCCAAGGAATGATGAATCAAACTGCCTGGATGCATCCGGCGGCGGCTCAGCAACAACAGCCGCAGCAGCAGATGTCTGCCCCCACGGCTCCCCAAAATAACATGATGACCATGATGGGGGGAGGTGGTCAAAGTAATAATCAGGGTGGGATGATGGTCCCTCAGCAGTCCCAACAACAGCTCTACTGGAATGCGATGCAATCTCAGCAGCAGCAGCCCGGGGGGGAACAGAACTTTCAAATGGTACACCAGCAGCATCCTCATCAGCTGCAGTCGAACCAACAGCAGTTCCAGCAAATGCAGCAGATGCAGCATCCCTCTAATGCGCATCTCCAGCAGATGCAGCAGCAGCCTCATCAATATCAGGGAATAATGTCTTCATCAGGGTTTCCTCAAGCTACCGTCTCTAATGAGGGAGGGGGAATGACGAATATGGCACAGCAGCCTCAGACTGCGAAGAATAATCAGCAGTTGCAGCAATTGTTCTCTATGCAGCAGAATGCTCCACAAGGATCTAGTAATAATAGTTCTGCTCCCGCTGCTCCTTCCGTGCAGCAACAACATCAGCTTCATTATCAACAGAATCAAGGTCAGCAACAGCAGCATCAGCTTCAACAAAGTCAGCAGCCTCAAGACAAATCTTCCTCTTCTCAACAGAGACCGAATCAAGCTCAACTCCTCCTCCAACAACAGAACTTGATCTCTCAACTTCAACGGCGAATTCAACAGCAGAGGCAACATCCTTCACAAACGAATGATTCGGGTACTCCCGCCGCCGCTACTGCTGCGACTGTTACTTCCAGCTCTCCCGTGTCATCCTCCTCTGCGAACAATAATTATATGGGGGGAATGATGCAGCAGCAGCAAGGAGGTCTATCTCAAATGCAGCAGCAGCAGCAGCAGCAGCTTCAGATGCACCATCAACAGAATTCGCAACAGCAAGGTGGTCAGGGTATGTTTGGTGGTGGTGCTCAAGGGCAACATCCACAACAGCAGCCTCAAGGAAATGTCAATACGAATGAGCAACAACTTATGTTGTTGATGGCACAACAGCAGCAGAGTCAACTTCGTCCCGAAGGATTTCAAAGTCCAATAAGTGCTTTCAGCATGCAGCAGCAGTTTCTGCAGCAGCAGCAGGCGCAAGCGGGTGGGTTGCAACGTCAAACGAGCAACCTCAGTGAGAGTTCGTCAGGTCATCAGCAGCAGTTCGAGCGAATGATGCAGCGTCAGAAGCAACTTCAGCACCAGAAGTCGCAACAACGGAACAATCTTGGCAACAATAAGACCCAGAAACAGCAACAGAACCAACGTCAAATTTCGAAGAAGTCCAAAACCAATAATGACTTGTCTCAATTTTCACCCCAACTCCCTCCCATCAACGATAACATGAATGCCTCCATTGCTTTAATGAGACATTCTTCTGGTTCTACGTTTTCTCAACAGGGTGCAATGCAGTCTTCTACCACGATCACTCCTGTTACCACCAACCATGCTGTTGATTCAAGTCATTTGGGTATTAATCAATCGCAGCAGCAGTTTATGGTTTCTCAAATGTCTCAATGTAATGTCAATATGGGGGGAGGACAAGTGATGCAGAACGAAACTATCCCTAGCACGAACGCTCCAGTTCCGGCAGGTATGGCTACGGGTGGTGTAAGTGTAGGCGGCAACAGTGCTGCTATCACAGGCGACGATTCTCAAGATGAACCATCACTGGATCAACGCGTAAAGCAATTTGAGCTAATGCAACAGCAACAGTTGTCGACGGTGAGGCAGCAGCAGGGCCCGCAAAGTAGAAGTACTAGCGTCGGGGAAGGTTCTGTTACATCTCAACCACCCCCGTCGGGTGTCAATGAACTGCTTCCAAGCCGCAGCCACAATAATGGGCCACCACAGCCACCATCACCACAGCAGCAGCCGCAACAGCAACCACAACAGCAACCACTTTCGCCGCTGCATCAGCAACAACACGCGCCGTCAGTTGCCTCCATCGAAAGCGCATCATTTGCTGGCAATGATAATGATTCTTCCGAAGCTCCCGAATTCCCCGAACCCCTAAATTCTCTTGGGTCTGCTCGTGCGGGTTCACCTGGTTCATTGGGAGTTGCTGAGCCTGATCCAATTGTCGATGGGGCTACAATAATCCGTTCTGAAGGAGCAATCAACGTTATAGCTCCTGTTAGACACTCCACAGGAGGCGGAGACGGCGGAACTAAGGACGAATCAGGAGCTCACACCTCATCATCTGCAGGTGCTGATCATGGCGAGGCTGGGACAGAGCAATCCTTTTTGGATGGTCACTTTGCTGGTGGGTGGCAATCCAATGTCGATTTACCGGATCGACGTCAGATCATTTTTAGTATTATTAAAGTGATTGAGCGTAAGCGACCTGATACCAATCGAATGTCTCAAAAGTGAGTACTACTGTTGAATTTTTGTTGGTTTATTTTGCTTAGATTGCGTTCTCAATTGGTTTCTTTTACATCTGTTAATGCAGTCGTCTACCATTGATGGCGAAAAAATTGGAAGAACATTTGTACCGATCTGCTCATCTCAAGGATGCATACATTGACTTGGCATCGTTGAAGAAGCGTCTTCATCTTATTGCAAAAGGTGTAGGGTTACCTAAATCCAACTCTCCTAGTGTCAGTTCTGTTGGAACCGATCCATCTGCCTCGTTCACGTCGTCACTATCAGGGAATATCACCCTCGGAAATGTTGTTGTCCCTGCGTCAGTAGTGAACCTGTTGCAACCAGCTGCAGCCACTCAAGAAGATTCAATCAAATCTCTTTTAGATGGAGTTGAAACAGACGAGCCACTGCCCCAAATCAAGAATGAGCAATTATCCGAGCACCCTCAGCCAAGAGTGCAGGGAAATTCTCAACGCGAAAGGTTGACGGGTAACGATGACGAAAACGATACAGAACTTCATCGTTTGAATAAGAACATGGCTCAGGCTACAATGGAAATCAGTGATGACGAAAATTTGGAGGAGAAGAAAATAATACAGCAACAGCAACAGCGTCGTTTGCTACTGCTGCGTCATGCGAGCAAATGCCGTGAAGGATTACAATGTCGCGTCAAGTTCTGCCCACAAATGGTGACATTGTGGAAGCACATGAAGACATGCCGGGACAAGAATTGCAAGGCTCCCCACTGTCTCTCAAGTCGATGTGTACTGAACCATTATCGTATCTGCAAGAGTGAAGGATTAACGTTGTCTTGTGGCATATGCGCACCTGTCATGCAGTTCATTCGCTCAAGGCAAAGTAGCTCAGAGTCACAGGATCCTGAATTGTTGAATCGTATGGGTGTCAGTGATGCCGCTGATCGTTATGATGAAATGCCTGTGGATATGGAAGCGGAAGAGCAAGATTCAAGTGATTCTTTTAGGGCATTGAAAGAGGCGCTAGTGTCCGAAGCTTCTGCCGGACCATCAGATGAAACGGCAGTGCGTGCGCCCCATGCAGAAGAACAGCTTAAGACGAAACAAGATCTTCTAAACCAAGTTCAGCAACAAAAAGTAAACCTGACGAGCCAAAATCAAAAGCTACAGCAACAATTAAATGGCGCCTCAACTCCACATCAACTGGAGCAACTTCAAAAGCAGCAAAACATTTTACAACATCTAAATCAGCAATTTCAACAGCAGCAAGTCGTCCTTGAAAGCGAGATGCAACGGCAAGGGGAGGATAAATCCATCACTACCACCAACGAGACTAACGTCCAGAAAAGTCCGGGCAAGAATTTGCAGAACCAAGAAGGCAAAAGGTCGTCGGAGAGTGTGGATAGAGGAAACAAAGACTTGCGGCCCATCAAAATTATGAAACGAGACAATTCGTCTGTGTCAGTATCCTCATCAGCTGCTTCAGAAGGTAGCCCAACGAAGAAAAGCTCTTCCCTCATTACATGCATGCAGATTTCAGATATTGAAGCGCATCTCGACTCACTGGTGAACAACGGTCGATTGAGTCCGCGTAATATTTCTCGGAAATGTCTTCCTTTGGTAAAGAAACTCCGTGATCATGAAAACGGATGGGTGTTCAGTGAACCCGTGGATCCGATTGAATTGGGGATCCACGACTATTTCGATATTGTTGAACACCCCATGGATCTTGATTTAGTTACGAAAAAACTCGAAAATGGAGTGTACTGGAATATTGCATCTTTCAGAAAGGACACCAGACTCGTGTTTGAAAACGCCATCCTGTACAATGGAGCGGATAGTGATGTGGGGATGATGGCGAAAGACCTCCTAGATATATTTGATCAGGATATGTCAAATGTCTTCAAAGGTACGCCGAGTGTGGTGTTGCATTATTTTCTCTGGGCTGCTTGTTTCGCTAACTTTTCACTAACTTTCACTTCTTTACTCGTCTGCCAGGGTTGAATGACGACGAGGAGACAAAGAAGGCGGACTGTTGCTCACTCTGTGGGAATCACCGTCGACTGTATGAATTGCCATCTCTTTTTTGCAGTGGTACTTGTGGTAGAAACATCCGTCGCAATGCGACGTACTTCACTGACAGAATGAAGCAGAACCAATGGTGTGAGGCATGTTACGCGGAGAAGAATGACGACGAGCCTCTTCAGCTGGACAATGGGAAAGTGACAAAAAAGCCTCTTCTGCAACAGATGAAGAACGACAAGTCTCCGGAGGAAAAGTGGGTTCAGTGCGACAAATGTCAGGATTGGGTTCATCAGGTGTGCGCTCTCTTCAACGGCACACAAAACTACAAGTCGGCGTCATTCACATGCCCGAAATGCCACATCAAATTGGGAGGCAATCCCACACCTAGCACTGCACCGAAGGGAGCTGCTGACTTGCTCCAGTGTAAAATGAGCGAATCGATCGAAAAGGGAATCGCGCAGACACTGTCAAAGGAATACGAACGAATAGCAAAGGACCGAAACTGTACCGTTGCCCAAGTAGAGAAGGCGGAAAAATTGTATGTTCGAGTTGTGTCAAATCTGGAAAAGAAACAAAAGGTTCGAGAAGGAGTAAGTTTCCCCTCTTCGTTTGATGCAACCATTTTTTCAGCACCCTTTGTGATTTAATTAACGCCAAATTTCAACTTCGTTTATCACTTTCTTCACAGATGAAGGCAAGATACTCCAAAACAAACTACCCCTCCGAATTTCCTGTCACATCGAAGTGTATACTCCTCTTCCAAAAGATCCATGGCGTTGATGTGCTTCTATTTTCCATTTATGTTTACGAATACGGCGACGAATGTCCAGAACCGAACCGGCGCCGTGTGTATATTTCGTACCTCGATTCAGTTCGTTACCTTACCCCAGCGCAATATAGAACAACCATCTACCAATCTGTTCTCATTGAGTATCTTCGATTTGTGAAAATGCGTGGCTTCCATACTGCGCACATTTGGAGTTGCCCACCAGCCAAAGGCGATGAGTACATTTTCTACTGCCACCCCGTCAACCAGTTGACGCCCCGCAATGATATGCTGTGTGCTTGGTACAATAATACTCTTCAGAAAGCCAAGGCAGACGGTATCGCGCTAGATGTAAGGTCGCTCTACGATGACTATTTCAAAGACAACGTTGTCAATAGGAAAACCGGTGAACCATTCGACCCTACATCCCTCCCCTATTTCGAGGGCGATTACGTGCCTGGAGAGATTGAAAAGATCATCAAAGATCTGGACGAAGACGATAACAGGCGAGAGGGAACTAAGATCAAAGATCCAATCAAAGTGACTACTGCTGCATCGAAAGCAGAAGGCAAGCGATCAGGAACAAGGTCCAACCCAGGCAAACTTGTCAACCAAGGCCGAGACAAAGTGATGAATCGTCTTGATCTGATTTTGTCGCGAATGAAGGAGAACTTCTTCGTTGTCCAACTTCTTAGCAACGATTTTATCGATGCAGTGGAAGGTAATGATAATATTACTTCCTTGGTTGAGACTAGCGCACCAGATGATGATTCTGTGAACTCAAGAATCATTGGCAAGAATCCATGCATTCTCGATTTAGCCGAGAACAAGGACGCCAAATCAGGAGATAACGACAATGCTTCAAGTCTGCTTTGCAAGGAAATAACTCCAGCGAGTACAAAAGACGAAGATCCCCTCATTGAGCAAGAATGTTTCGAGACAAGGTTGCAGTTTCTGAACTATTGTCAGAGGAATAACTATCAGTTCGATGAACTCCGGCGTGCAAAGTACTCGTCAACAATGGTGTTAGCTTACTTGCACAATCCTCGCGAAGAAAAAGAACAGCAGATCAAGGCTCATCTCGAAGTTATTGCTCATGCTGCTTCCTGCCAAGGTTGTGTATCAAAGAACTGTCAACGAATGAAGCAGCTGTTTGGTCATGTCAGAGAGTGTGAATTGACTTACAAGAGAGGTTGCAAGATTTGTACCCGTCTATTCATGCTACTGATTAAGCATGCTCGTGATTGCCCTACAAATGGAACCGCGTGTCCTATTCCCTTTTGTGAACGCATCAAGGAGAGGAATAGAATGTTAAGAAAACAACAGCAGCTGATGGATGATAGGAGACGTAATGCTCAAAATACTCGGGCCAAAGAAGACTCCTCTTAAAAGACTTCTTTGAATTGATAATTGCAGTCTTGTATATAAATTAAATGCAATTATTTGGGACCAATGATTGTTCTGTAGACGATGAGCGCAGGAGAGGAGTAGAGAGGTTGAGGTCATAGAGAAATACGTTGGTGAAAAAATATGTAAAAGATGTGGTTGCTAGCTGAGCAGAATCGAGAGAGAGAGAGAGAGAGAGAGAGAGAGAGAGAGAGAGAGAGATAAGAGAGAGGGGATATTCGCGGTTTTTTCGCTCGCATGCGACATTATGCGACCCTTGTGCGACCTACCTACACTATTGCTGATTGAAGCAAGCAACGCCGATCGTTTAATTATCTCTTCGGTCCTCGACTGTATCGGTATAGCTCCTTGCAATCCCAGCTGCTATGTTGGTGCATTAATTTCTAATTACAACAATAGCCTTGTAACATGACGACAACTGAAGAAGTTGCAACTGAAGCGCAGCCCAAAACAGGTGCGGAAAATAATTTCACCAATGATGAAGTCCCTCAGAGTGAGGGCGGAGACAATAATAGAGGCGACCAATCGCCAGCAACAACTGCAAACAATGAAGATCCCAATCCAAACAGGAAAAAAGTGTAAGTGCTTTTTTAACTTGTCGCACAGAGTGTCATCTCAAGCCTACACTAATGCTCTAACCCCAAAAATGTCATTTTTACATCCTTAGCTATGCTGTGTCAATAAGATGGGAGCGAGAGCAAGAACGTCTTCGACAGGAAATGAATTCTTCAACAGATCCTATTACAAACAAAACACCTTGTCTGACATTCACAATAGAAGATTTTCATAAATATTTTTGCTGTTGTGCTCGAAGGGTGGGTTCGTTCTTTTTCTTGCTGGAAAAGAAAGATGGGAGCCCAATTATAACTGCTGGACCATGTTGGCCCTTCTGTTCATTTGTGACAGTGCCATTGATTTTAGTATTGAGCACATTGGTGATGGTTTTCATAGTATTTAATAAAAATTCGGGGATGGTGAGTAGTGAAATGTTATTTGTTTGATTCTTGAGCATGTTGGCATTCTAATAAATATCATCAACATCAACAACAACACAAATAGCCTTGGTGGTTTGCATTAATCTACTGCCCAATATTAGTGTTTGTCTTGATAGCACTGTTTTGTGTCAGTTGTCGAGATCCTGGACTAATGGAAAGAGTCGCTGACGAAGAAGCGGCGGAACAAGGATGGTTTTGGAACGAGCAAGTAGGGAGTTATCGACCAGCTGGAGCTATGTATTGCAGAGAAGGCAAAGTAAGTTTTTGGCGTTTCAACCTATCGATTTGACATGTTTCAGGTGTTGCTGACTAATGTGGAAATCAATTCGTATCTGCAGGTTCTGATAAAGGACTTTGATCATGTATGTCCTTGGACCGGGACCGCCATAGGACATGGCAACATGCTTCCATTCAAGGTCTTTGTGTTTAGTGTCAACGTGTTGTGCTATTTGAGTGTGGGGTTGACAATTTGGTTCGTATTTTTCGTTAACATTTTTAACAAATAAGCATTTCCACTCTGTACAAGTAATCCTGACAGTCATTCTTCTTCGCCGCTATATACATTGCATTCGTTGCGTCTTTTAATTGTGAATTGTTGCCTGTTCCTGTTGTAAAGTTTTTTTACTTGTTGAACATTATCAACACTTGCTTTGAAATAAGTTGCTCAGTATCTACTCCTCTTTGAAGAAGAGAACAACGATCTCACTTGTCCAAATGCAGCTACGGCCACAGCCGATGCCAAAAACCCAGCAGCATATCTTACAATTAGTTCATGATGAAAGAACGGAAACTCACGATCCCAATTACGCAGTTCTTGTCTTATATCGAGCTCCTTTGAAACTGATGAGCGCAGGGAAGATGATGCAAAATTGAGCATAGATCATGATGTGTGACAATGACCAAGAGTTGAAAAGCACTTACTTCTATCACTATCTCTCTCTAATGATCTTAAATTACGCCAGAACCAATTACTTTCACCAGCACCCTTTCCAGGAACAAGTACATCTACTACCGCCTCGATCAGTTTGTCAACAATGACGGCTGGTTTTATCTTTTTTCACGAGAAAAATGCATCGGAATTGTATTCTCGCGGTGAGTGGAATGAAAAAAGCAAATCAAGACGGAGATAGAACACCAACCCATCACTTACTTTATTGAATGCATAGATGAAGGCGCATTGACCACATATCCAGTCTAATGATATCATTGTCAGTATGAAGCTGGCAGCCTGTGGCAAACACTATCTTCTGATGAGCGGAGGAGAGCGGGGAGCAGCAAGCAGCAACTTTCACTTCTTGGGAAGTTGGAAGTGGATTTTTTTGCATTGTAGCCTTTCCTCAGAATAGCTAAATGCAGGAGAAACCGCCCTTCTCGAGATTACCACGATGAATCTTCTGCCTTCTGCGACTCCACGACAGATGAAACTTCAGTAAGCGGTAACTCCAGAACCAATGGATGAGGCACGACCGTTCACCACGCCATCGAAATCCACCGCAACCACCAGACGCCTCGCCAACCTTGCCGCTCACTTTTTTCTTTTTCAAAGTCATTACTACACACACACCCCTTTATTTCAACCATGAGCAAGGAACATTTATCAGTTGTTGTCTGCGGACACGTCGATGCCGGTAAGTTAACTACGAGACGATGGCGGAATGAATTGGAAGTCGAGAGCAATGGGCGGCGAGTAAACTATCATTGGCAATTTTGGGATCGGCTTCGACGAACGGAACCCGTTGCATTTTATTGACCTGAAGAGTGGAAACGAAATCAACGGCCATTGACATAAATGGCAAGATAAGAACCTCTCTAAAGCAATGCAATGAAGTGACCCAGTCGTATGCAGCTGCCTATCGTATATATGAAGAAATGAGGACGAAACATGAATTATTTATCAATGCGATTGCTCACGTGTCTTCTTATGCCCACCACTAATATTTCAGGAAAGTCCACCACCTGTGGTCACCTTATCTTCAAGCAGGGAGGAATCTCTGCTCGTGAGATGGAGAAGCTTCAGGCTGTTGCCGAGGAGAAGGGAAAGTCTTCTTTCGGATTCGCTTACTACCTTGACACCTGTAAGGAGGAGCGTGAGCGTGGTGTTACCATTCAGTGCAACACCAAGGAGTTCTTCACTGACAAGTACCACTACACCATTGTCGATGCCCCCGGCCACAAGGATTACATTAAGAACATGATCACCGGATCCGCCACCGCTGATGTTGGTCTTCTTCTTGTGCCTGCCGAGAAGGGAGGTTTCGAGGCCGCCATCGCCAAGGCCGATGCCAAGCTTGGAGTTGAGGAGGGACAGACCCGTCAGCACGCCCGTCTTCTCTACCTTCTTGGAGTTGAGCAACTCATCGTTGGTATCAACAAGATGGACTCCTGCCAATGGTCCGAGGACCGTTTCAACGAAATCAAGGAGGAGTTCGTTAAGATGCTTCAAATGATTGGCTTCAAGCCCAAGAAGATCCCCTTCATCCCTTACTCTGGATTCAACGGAGACAACCTTGTTGAGAAGTCCGATAAGTGCCCCTGGTACAAGGGATGGTCTGCCAACATCACCCCCAAGAAGGTGGTTACTGGATTCACCATCGTTGAGGCCTTGAACAACTTCATCCAGCCCCCTAAGCGTCAACCCGATGAGCCCGTCCGTCTTCCTATCTCCAACATCTACAACATTAAGGGAGTAGGACAGATCATCTGCGGAACCGTTGAGCAAGGAACCCTTCTCCCCGGAGATGTTATTGGAATTGTTCCCTCTGGTCTTAAGGACAAGAAGATCTTCTCCATCGAACAACACAAGAAGGTTCTTGAGAAGGCCGGACCCGGAGACTCCGTTGGTCTTTCCATCAAGGGTATCTCCAAGGACGAGAAGGTCCAACCCGGAGACATCATCTACGTCCAGAAGGATGGAGTCCTCAAGCCCACCAAGTCCTTCACTGCTATGGTTTCCGTGCAAGAGCACCCTGGTGTCCTCAAGCCCGGATACGCCCCTGTTGTTTTCTGCCGTACCGCCAAGGTTGCGTGCAAGATGACCAAGATCTTGTGGAAGATGGGAAAGAAGACCGGTGGACAGAAGGTTGACAACCCCCCTGAACTTTCTCAATACGAGAACGCTGAGGTTGAGTTCGAGCCATCCCAGCCTCTTTTCGTTGAGCCCTTCGAAAAGTGCGCCGCCCTTGGACGTATTGCCGTTATGGACTCCAACAGATTGAAGATGCTTGGAAAGGTTACAGGCACTGTTTCATCCGAGTGAAGAGACAGTTTAGTTTCAGATATTATTTTACGTGTGCTGATAGGTTTGAGAATACTTCTTCGATTTAACAACACAGCATTTAGAATACGTGGAACGCTATTGTCTTGAAATATAAAAGTTGTGTGTAACTAAAATATAAAAAACAGATAACAAATTATGTCATACTGTCCATACTTTAACAACTTGAGTTGTTGCGACTGCGTATGTAGTTGTTTGTGGTTGCAGGTTTGTGTCCGCAAAGCACGAAGCCAACAACCTGTACAGTGTTCTTTGAAGCCAGATATGCCATGTGTCGTCCTCTTTCCTTCAGTGGACAGAGACACCCTGGATGATGAAAGTGAACGACCTAGAATCAGCTTGACTGAAGCACTGCTTTCTACTACCTATGGTACTTTCGATAGCAAGGTTGACTCTTGTCCATGGCTGACTTTTACTGCCATCTTTTTGGCGGGCACGCGTTGCTTGTGCTTCTGGCTTTCATTTTTCATTTTTTTTTTGTGCAATGAATTGAATACTCACTCGCATGATATTCCTCTACAACTATACGGACGAACAAAGACAAATATTGCAGACACGCCACCATGGATTTCTCTTCCGAGCCAGGACCAAAGATGGCCGCGTGTATACGCGGCAGTGCACCAGCATCATCGATTTCCTACCATGAATCAGGATGTCATCTGTATGTGGCTTCGGAAGCGGATAGCGTACTGCGCATATTTGATTGTGTCAAAGGAGGTACTTCACAAATGATCAAGCTGCAAAGAGAAGGGATAAGGACAGTAGAGGCAACGCACCATAAACGCTGTGTATTGTTTTCACCTGGCTTGAAAAATGGACCGAAGAAGAATAATGCGTATTACTTGAGTGTACATGACAACAAAATATTGAGAGAGTTTGAGGGGCACCAAAGCGTTGTGACATCAATAAGCATGAGCCCAGTGGACGACTCATTTCTGAGTTCGAGCGCAGATGGGACTGTCCGGTACGTTGTTGATTCTTTTGCACGCTACTATTATTGAGAGATGAGCTTCATTATCTTTTCATTCGCCAGATGGAAGTACTAAAAACTATCTTTGCTCCGCCTATCTGAATGTTGCAGGCTATGGGATTTAGGAAAGTCAGGTAATTCTGTTTGCGAACTGAAGCTGCCACAGAATGTAGAAGGTCCTCCTCTAGCTGCCTTTGATAGTACGGGTCTTGTTTTTGGTGTTACCGCCAAGATGGCTGGTGATGAAGGAAATGTAAGTTGTATTTTTCCCACCTACCATTCTGCTATACACAGCTGTTCCAAATCTTCATATCACTCATTCACACTAATACTGGCCAACTTTTAACCACAGCACATTAACCTATTTGACGCAAGAAACTATAGTGCTGGGCCATTTTCTGAAATGCAAGTAAAACGACAGGACATTGAAGCCAAGCTACGATCATCTGGAAGCACACCTGAACGTGCCTATGCACTGAGCCGATCCGAATGGACATCGATAGACTTCAACAAATCTGGAAAACAAATTTTGATCGGTACCAATGGAGGAGTGGCTCTTACGGTAGATGGTTATGAAGGATCACTGATGCATTCATTTCAGATGGAGGGAGGTGCTGATAGCTCGCCTCTTCCTATGGCAGCGTGCTTTACATCAGATGACAAATCAATTTTATGCGGTAATCATGACGGTACAGTAAGCTGTTATCAAGCTGATAGTGGGTTGTTAGCACGAAAGTTGCGAGGCCATGTCGATCGTGTGAATTGCCTGGCTTCAAATCCAAAGTATGCACAAATTGCTACGTCTTGCACCAACACTGCTGTTTGGGTTTGGTAGATAACCATAATGCTAAATGAGTGCAAAAGCATAATATTGTAATGAGTACGGTTTACATTCAACGGTTGTCTATTTACTTAACGCCAAAGCCTATATTTATATAGTGGGACTGTGTTCGTCTTCTTGTCCTTCAGCTACTATTTACATGCCGTCATGTCTGTTGAGTTTTATGGACAGTGAGGTCTGTTGAGTTTTATGGAGAGTGAGCGCTGGTAACAGCAGCAACGATACCAATCTCAATGGCAACTGGTACAAATGCCTTGGTGGTCTCTACTAATTCCGAATCTTTCGTTATTGACTCCTCTTCTTCTAGAATTTGCAACGCTTGAACAGACGATGATGCACGATGATCTAACTCTGTTGTCATGTTTACGTCTTCTCTCGATTCATACATTGCTGTCTGCCAAAGATTATCCATCTGGAAATGCTCTTCAAATTCGTCAGACGTCCGATAGTTTAATGAAGTTGATGATGATTTAGAAGATGCCTCTTTCGCATTGGTAGGACGTCTCATTGTTGAAAACATCTTGTGGGCACCACTTGCTAGAGTGAATGCAAAGACTCGACGGGTTGTGAGCGGGGACGAGGATGTTTCGCGCTGGCTACGTCTGGTTGTTGACTTTCTTGGTCGAGAGGAGAAGGATGAGACCGAACTAACGGCGGAAATGAGAAGCAGGAAGAAGAGCTGGCGGTTCATTTTATTACGTATGCTGACTGCTGACTTGTTTCTTTGCGATTGAGGTTATTGCTAGTAGAGTTGATTATTATATGTGATGAATGGTCGTGACAAGATGGCAACAATACGCACAAGGGTATTGGTATTGTTGATGGGCCGTTCCACTCCAGCCAAGCAAAAGCAAGAACTAAAACAATGAATTTTTGAGAAGGAGAAAAAAATGACCTCGATGACAAGTGCCGTTTAAACATCTAAAAGAACCCTTTCTGGGGTGTTTTAGTCTTTTTTATTCTGTTTTCTCCTATCTGTAGGCGAGAGATTTATCGCCAGAATGAAATACTGGTCATGTTGTCAGATTGATCACTCTCACTTGTCACTTCGTCATCCGATGCACCTTTTCATCGGTCGATGGTCGTCTCATATAGAATTTGGTAGGAATGCGATGACAACAAGCAATAGCAACAATGTCACAGCAACAAGTAGTGAGTGCTGAAAGTCGATCTGACGGCAATGACGCTATATCAAACAATGACACAACAACAGACATCATGATAGCAAAGAAACGGTCCTTTACGAAAAAGCTAGCTATACAACGCCAAGTCTACCATGAAATGACATCACTTAGAAAATTCCCGTTGCAAGAAATGGCTATACGAGATGTAGAAGCAAATTTGAAGGATTATCTTGCTGCGGCTGCCAGTGGTGATGATGTAGATACAGCTGCACATTCAGATTCTGAGGATGGTGACGGTGATCGACGGCAGAAAGAAGTAACTGCCACAACAACAGCAACGACAAAAATTACACCAAAACAAGGACAGCAAACCGGTCAGGAAGAAAATCAATTACATGAACAATTCACCAAAGAGTTCTTAAAAGAGAAATCAATGCCTATAGTTGTCATGACAAATAATGATCAACTGGTACAATCTGCAGGGACTACGATAGATGATGCTGTTCCAACACTGACACAAGAAATAGCAAATTTCTTACCATTCTTAGATGCCGCTATCGAGAGGCACCGTGATGGGCATGAATCTAACTCCAATAGCACTAACAGTAGATCTGTAGAAAGCAATGTTGAGACAAGTTCACAAATAAATGACAAGGAGAATATTCTTGACAACAACATAAAGCAAAGTTGCGTTACTTTTCAAAACACAGATGAATGTCAACAAACTGACAAGGACATTGGAACAAGCTCAATCTTTATTTTTGATGACGACGATGACAAGGAGGAGGAAGTTAGGGACGATACACAACTCACTTCACATTTACCCATATTATGGTCCTTTGAGCCAAGATTGTTTGCAATGGAAACAGCACTACATGGTAAAAGACGGTATATTAGCGCGCATTTGGGGCGATTCATGGATCACTACTGGCGAGAATGTGATGTAAATAATCGCCACTACTATGAATTGATCCGAGAGAGCACGCCATGTAGGTTGTACTTTGATCTCGAGTTCAACAAGCACTACAATCCACATCTGACAACCGCTATGACGGAAGATCTTCTCACGGAGTTATTTGAAGAGATTCAGCATCAATTTCAACTGTTTTACAGTATTTCTATACAACGTTCTGATATGGTCGATTTGGACTCATCCACAGACAAAAAGTTTTCACGTCATTGGATCATGCATCTTCCTGGGGGTTTACTATTCGAAGATGCTCGTGCTGCTGGTATATTCGTCAAGGCAATGGTATCACGGTTAGACAAGGAACGCAAAGCCGGTGTGTTGCAAGCGAAAGGGCGAAATTTTCTTGCCGAACATTTGTTTGTGAACGCGGAAGGAGTTGCAGATGAGAAAGTCAAGCCAAAGTTGACTTGTATTATTGATTTGGGGGTATACACCCGTAATCGCTTGTTTAGGCTGCTAGGCTCCAAGAAATTTGGTAAAACAAGTGATGCAGCATTGCGTATCGCAGAAACAAATCAGTTCTTGTTTCCAAAACAATTCGACAATGCAGGTAGGTTGGTGGCTACGGAGACCCCTCCATCTTCCAAACCTCGAGAAACTGAAAGTGATATTGCCTCATTTGAGAAGTTTTGCAATTCGATGAATTGGGAAGCTCATGCAGAAGCTTTGGCTATAACGCTCGTGGTACCTGCCAATTCAGTGAAGAAAAAGTTTCCTACGTTACCTCACCCTCTCGAGCTCTTGGATGAGGATGAGCAGGCCCAGTTATGCATTACTCCCCGCTGTGGTGATTCTGCAAGAGTGATGCAACGAGGAAGCCCCGAATACGGCAAGTCTCCATTCCCCAAATTAGATCACTTCATAGTCAATACTCTGGGAAAGAGAGAGAATCTGGTTGGAAATATTGGAACCTATACAATCGATTTTATGCTACAACCACTCCCACAATTAATCTGTTACAACATGAGAGACAACCGCTATTGTGAACATGTTGCACGTGCTCACAAAAGTAACAACATCATCTGGAATGTTCACCTGATTGATCGAGTTTGTTGGCAAACTTGCCATGATCCTGAGTGCCGTGCTGCGAAATTTCGGGGTAAGCTTTTTGATTTACCGGAAGATGTGAATACAGAAATTGACGATTTTTTCCTTGAGCATGAACTTTCAAAGCTTAACGAGGGAAATGTGATTAGAAGCAACAGCAAAACTGGGAACAAGGCAGTTTCTCAAGAAGAAAGATCGGATGATTTTGATGATCCAGAGCTCGAGCAAGCTATGCTTAAGCTCAATATTGAGGAAAAGAAAGTCGATGAAAGGGATGATGATGGTCCAAATTCGCACGCTGTAGTGGAAATTGCAGATCCTTGGGATGACGATGGCGAACTGGACTCAGAGTTGCTTGAAGTCGCAAAGAACCTGCCGCAGGTTTTCTCTTGAATGAGACTAGGTCCATGGTATCGGTATCACCGGTTTTCTCTTTTACAGGGCGGCCTGCGAGTTTTGATGTTAGGGTTCTCATCCAAACTTCTTTGGTAGATACGCTTCGCTTTGACTGAATGCTGCATGTTGCACTCGGCTACTTCTTCTCAATATACCTCAATGGATACGGCTAATAAGCCCGACAACAACCAAGGCCGTTATTACTTACTCGAATCATGAGAGATGTGTCTCTTTCTATAATGCTTGTGGCAGCAGCAATCCCTCTATCACATGCATTTTCAACAAGAACTCAACAGCTGCACCGGTGTGTTTTACGTACAGCTATCAATGATTTACAGACTGCGGAATACACCACCAAAACATGTGATGCGTTCATAAAAGAAGAGGTCGAAACGAAAGATGTTAACTCTGTTCTTCCACCCAAGCAACAGCTTCATCATCCAACGACCAAGATGCGTGACACAAGATCATTTCCTTTTGGGCTTATCGTTGATCAGCAACAGATCAAACATGCTCTTTTATTATCTGCAATTAATCCAAAATCAATTAGTGTCCTTATCAGTGGCGGGCACGGCACGGGAAAATCAGTACTAGCTAGGTCAATGTCTCGTATTGTGCCATCTCATATCCAAATTGTTCGAGGAAGTGAATATAATATCCATCCAGACCTGGAAGATGGTGTAGACTCTTTCCTTCTGCAACGATTGCATGATGGAGAAAAAATAACGGAGACTGAGTTCATTCCAACACCCATTGTCCAAATTCCTCTTGGGGTGATGGAAGATAGTCTCGTGGGAGCTGTTGACCTCGAAAATAGTCTTGAAACGGGAACGCCGATCTTCTCCCCTGGATTACTTGCCAAGGCTCACAGAGGAATACTATACATCGACGACATTAATCTTCTAGACGACGAAGTCATAGATATTTTAATCAAAGTGATGAGTGATGGCTGTGTCAATGTTGAACGGGAAGGATTGAGCGTTACTTATCCGTGTCGGCCACTCGTAATTGCCAGCTACAATCCTGAAGAAGGAGAATTACGAGAACACTTGCACGATCGCTTTGCTATTACTCTTTCAGCTGATGCACCGCAAATGTCGGTTGAAGAGCGAGTAGGTGTAGTTGATAACGTCATCGGTTTCGAAGGAGGGACACAACAGAATTCTGCACTGGCAGAGGAAAACTTACGCAAAGTTGAAGTTGAGGAACAAGCTCTACGCACCAGAGTAGAAATGGCACGCATGCGTCTTAATAAAGTTCAGATCACTAAATCTCAAATTCAGTATATCTGTGAAGAAGCTACAAGAGCTGGGTGTGAGGGCCAAAGGGCCGAGATATTTGCCACAGAAATCAGTAAGGCATCTGCAGCATTAGGCGGGAAAACCTCTGTCAGCAAAGATGATTTGCAGAAGGCAATCGTTCTAGCAATTCTGCCACGTGCCACTTGCTTCCCTGGAGATGCAGTCGAGAGTAGCGATGGTGACAATGTCATGAATGCTCCGCCACCACCGCCCCCTCAGGGGTTGCAACCGATTTTGGAGCAGCCTCCAATGACAGAAGAAAATCATGACCAAGATACGGATGACACTGAGAATGAAATTGAGGAAGGAAAACAACCAGAACCAGACAACTCTGAGCAAGAAGGGGACGAGAGCGAGCCCGAACCGTTGGCGATCCCTGAAGATTTTTTCTTTGATGTTGCGAAGGATGTCCACGTAGATCCTTCACTCTTGAAAGTGTCCCGGTGGACTCGACGTGGAAGAGGAGGCAAGAGAGCTAAAATATTCTCTCTGCTTCGGGGTCGCTTCGTCAAAGCAATCTTTCCGAAAGGAAAGAAAGCACGGCTTGCTGTTGCAGCAACTCTACGAGCCGCGGCACCGTATCAAAAGGGTCGTCGAAAGCGTGCTATCGGGACAAGGAAGCAAGCCCGTGTCGTCCACGTTGTCAAGGATGACTTCCGCATCAAGCGCATGTCTAGAAAGGCAGGTACTCTGGTGATATTTTGCGTTGATTCATCTGGGAGTATGGCTCTGAACAGAATGAACGCAGCCAAAGGCGCAGCAATAGAACTGCTGAGTGAAGCTTACAAGAGCAGAGACAAGATTGCTTTGATCACATTTCATGGCGACAGTGCACAAGTCCTGGTTCCCCCCACAAAATCTATGGCCTTGACAAAGAATCGATTAGAGGCAATGCCTTGTGGAGGAGGGTCACCATTGGCACACTCCTTGATGCTTGCAGCTCAAACTGCATTGAATACAATGAAAGTGAAGCAGGATGTCGGCAGGGTTGTCATCGTTCTGATAACAGATGGAAGAACCAACATTCCTCTAGAGCTCAGTATTGACCACGCCTTTACCCCAAGCACAGATCCCGATTCTAAAGATGGAATGCCCAGCCGAAAGTTCCTAAAGGACGAAGCTCTGGCATGTGCGAAAAAACTGGCTGCAGTGAAAGAGCTTGATGTTGTTGTTATTGATACTGAAGATGTATTTACTAGGACTGGTATAGCAAAAGATATTGCGACTGCAGCGTCGGGTAAGTATGTGCACCTGGATAAGACAGATTCAATGTCCGTTGCTCATGTAGCAAGGGAAAACGTCCAACACGAAACGGAGGATGGTTGAGTCTGGCTAATCCTCATAATAGAAGACAGTTGGGAATGAGACTTCGTAAATTTCAATGTCATAATGTCTTCTCTTGATTATATAGTTAATTATGTGTGGTATTGAGGGCACAAAACCGATCCCCCCTCCCCTTGATTGTGGATTTGTCTTGCTCCCCAGCCATCGGCTGTTGCGGATGTTTCCGTCTTTTCGTAGGCACAGCAATTTATTTCTCACTTCGATCTAATTCTCATCAACTATGCCCCCCGCATTTTACTCTCCCAGCATCCCCATAGTATCATTCTCCCTCTTCCACTTTTCCATCGCATCAGTCATCTGCGTAATCAAGTGATCCGTCTCATTACTCAAATCTTCAATAGCCGCACTCAATGTTTCCGCCGGAGCAACCTGAGATGTCGAAGTCTGAACCTTTAAATTAATTTTATGAATCAGAGGATGGGGGTGCATATAACCAGCAAACTTCACCGCAGGATCAAGAAGGAGCTGCATACGAAGCAAATTTGCGACAGTGTGATCTTCCTTATTGAATGTAAACGTGCCTGCGTTAGAAACTTTGGTATCGGGTTGGTATTCGATCTTTTCTTCGTCATCATCCAAGATGAATGCTGAGGATCTTTCTGGGGCGTTTGCCATGGTGCTGCTTTTAATAGATTAAGTAGGAATTGTACGCAATAGCCAGCAAACCAACCAACGTAATAACAACAACACTTAACTGTCCAGCTCTTATGGCTATGGTATGGGCCTGAGGGAGGCGTCGGTTACTCCCCAAATGTATTGATTCCTACGTGGCGAAGCTTAGTCGAGACAACTCTCTTTTCAATAATTTATCCCGACCGACCAGCTAAGTATTGTACCAACCTGGCTATTGCTCTGTTTTATCTCTCACGCACCAACATGTCTCAACCAGAAGAGGGAAAGCCCGTCCAAGTAGACCGTGCACAAGTCAAGGATGACGGGCGCGATGCACGCCTTTCCTTTCGAAAATTTGCAGAGCACAAAATGAAACGCGAATTCAAAGAGGAGGCAATCAAAAAATGCGAAGAACACCTCAAAAATTTTGGTCAGTGCGCTCAGGATAGTGGGTTGTTGGTAGTGTTCAAGTGTAGGGAGCTCAATAAGAAAATAAATGAATGTATGGCTGAACACAACTCGCCAGAAAAGTTTGAACAGTTCCTCAAGGCCAATCAAGATGAACTAGAAAAAAGAACTCTGCGGAGTAAAAAAGCATGATAATATTCTGAACAAAAATGAACAAGAACAAGCATCAATAAGGATCAATAAAGAGTTCATGGAAATGATTGCATCATTTCTATTATATTAAAATCTATGTGGTAGTTTGTTGCCACATAGTATGTATGTACCAACATTCCAACCTGTCCAATAACAAGTTACACCTTTGCCTCCAGTGCCAACTGGCATTGGTATCTGCAATCTATGTCCTGTTCTTGGTGAACAAGATCATTTAATGCAGGGACAATCTTTGAATTCATTACGCCGCTGTCGCATTGGCCCGACATTGTGACAAGTCCCAATCCCCTCGCTGCTATCAAGCGCACATTGGGAACACTGTCGGTCAACCCCCTCAGCATGAGTGACACGATTTGTTCCATGAGCGCATCGCTTATATTCAAAGCATTTTCTCCATCCTGCTCTGCCAAGGCTGCAAATGATCTCAACACTGTAATTCTTGTCAAATAGGAATGTGATTCGTCATACATGCGAGTGTAATTAGGGAGGATCTCTTGCATAATCCACTCCGATCCGGAAACACTCAACAACTTTGGCATACCCGCAATGCATGCCGCCCGAACATCCGCCACTTGGTCCGACATGATCTTAAGCCACGGTTCGAGAAGATGGTCCTCAAAAAATGATACCCCCCTTGCCTCCGCCAAAAATGGTAAAAGTCGTCCAACAGCATCACGTACACGCCAGTTTTGTGCTCTTGCCATTTGAAGGATGGAATTTACGACAACATCCATCTGCCCCAATAAATGAGAGACTCGACTCAACTTGCTCAGAATGTGGAGTTGAACTTCGGCGAATTCATCATTAAGGAAATTTTCTAACAAAGGCCTGAATTCTTGAAGAATAATTTGGTCTGTCAAAGCAGTGCAGATTGAAGGATCACAGCAATCCATAAGAGTTTGGGCCAATTTGGAGCGGACTTCCATAACGAGATCATCAGCCAATGCGGGGAGCAACGGTGCAATGTGCGCTTGGAATAGATCGGCTCCGCCCAGTTGTGCCATGCGTGCAATATTTTCGACGGCTGCGGCACGGACTTCCGCCTCACTGTCCTGGAGAAGTCCAGAAAAGAGTTTAAACACCTCTGTCTGACGAGCAATGTGCTTTGGACCGACAAATCCAAGTGATCCAGTGACGGTAGCAAATACTTTGGAAAGGTTGTGTCGGACTCTCCTGCAAGGTCAATTGAAGGCATAATTAGAAACAATCGTTCAAGCTGTCAATATCCATTTACCGTCTCAAGCACTCACCATGATAAATCGGCACATCCCCCTCGAACAACAGGAAGGACCACATCGGCGGTAACACCAGGTTCCCTCGCCAGTCCGCATCCAACACTCCCCGCACAACTAACAGCCAACAACCTCACAGAATCTTGTTCATCCGCACTCAACGCCTGAAAAATTGGCACAATCTCAAATGCTACCAAACGTTTATTCTCATCCGCAACAGCAGGCTGTGCCACCCCACCCTTAATCATCTCCTCCGCACTCTTCGTCAACCCAGCAACAGCCTCCACAAACCTCCCCAAATTCTTCGCCGCGCTCCTTCGCACCATGGGAGTATCATCCTCACTCAAATCTTTGAACAAAATTCGAAATTCCCTCCGAACCTCATCCGCCGCAGCACCACGGGGAGCATGAGCATTCCAAAAGGCATACATGGTGGGCAACACTCCCGCCGCGGAAACCTTGGCAGTGAACCATTCGGCACTGGCCAAACGTTGTGCGGTCGTACGGAGTTGCCCAAATGGCATGCCGTCTTCATATCTCCCCCCCGGAAGCAGCAATGGCACAATTTTATTGAGTGTTTCGACCGCCTTATCGCGAACTACCGTTTCATCAATGCGGCACAACCGTTCGAGGGTGGGAAGCAAGGGCAAGGCCTCATATCCGGGGACTAAGCCGGGCACCAACTCGGCCAATTGTCCGGCAAGCAGCAAGAGAATTTCGTCATCCTCGTCACTATCCTCACTTTTAGCAATGGTCTCATCCAAATATGGGATGAGTTTTTCAATCGTTTCTTTGGTCCCCATGGCATCCCCCACAATACTGAGTTTTTTCATGGCGTCGACGCGAGCCTCGGTGGAATCGCTGGATAACTGCGCCACGAAGAGGTCGAAGGGGGGCATTGAAAGGAGCGCATTGGAGTCACAGTTGAGAGAACGGGCGAGGGTGAGAGATGGTGTGGTCCCGGAGGCAAGTGGTCCAGCTATCGGGGCGTGGCTGGTTGTGGAGGACCCTTCATCGGCCATTTTTTTATGTTTTATTATTTAATTTGCAATCTGATATTTCGAACTGCAGCAAAATTTGATTCCGCTGACAATTCCTGATCCTGAGCTTTTCGCAGAGATGATTAGTTCCCTTTCTATTCTGATGGCACTTGAGATAGAATCATATGATCATCTCATGGTGGTAAGATATTTGATCGTTGTATTTTTTGTGCGGTGAGCGGTGCTGAAAAATGCAAAATGCCGAAGGTATCGTAGACTTATACGTACCCCGACGTACGTAACTGCTCAAAGCCCCAATGACATGAATGGAAGGTGATGAATACATCGCAATACGCATACTTCTCAATCTCCTCCATTTATGATGATAAGGAGAAAGCAGACCTTGTTTGTAGATAGTATTTCTTGTGGCGCAGGCAAAATAAGGCACACAAAGTCCACAAGGGGAGTAGACTTCTGTAGGTTGATTGTACTGATATTGTTTCTTATCATGCTCTGATGGATTTAGAATACATGCGTGTTCTTTGGAAGAGGTGGAAGTTGATCCTCTTGTTTCAATGGCTTGTGCTGCTATGACAGTTGCTGTCGAGATAGTCCCATGTCTAGGTGATTATGCAACTGCAACATTGGTACAGACAGAAATGATTGAAGACAAGAAGCAAGACTTGACTGAGTTGCGATGCTTTTGGCATAATATTAGAGCAAGCCTCATTGGAAGTGATAATAGTGGAACAAAAAGGGTTAGATCCATCTATTTACATTGTTATCTCTCTTGAAGTGAATTTTATTACTTTTTCATTCCCACTCGTCGTTTTGAACCAGCAGTCAAATATGTATTGATTGATTAAGAAATCATCATCCGTCACTTGAGCTGAAAGTGTCTGAGATTTGTTTCGCTTGAATCTACCCAAATTGTCACTCATTTATACATGGAAGTCATATTCCTCTTACTCCTAACTCGTAAACTCTTCTTCTTCGCAAACATATGCAACATTAATCACAAATACAACCCGACAATATTAAATTTTGAATGGTTTTGGCATCTCAATTGGTCTCAGCACCTTCTTTTCTGGAGTGTTTAATTTAGCTGGTGATGATGTAGGGGTAGATTTGGGCGAATCCTCCTGTGGAAAGAGAGGGAATGATTAGATGAACGCTTTTTGACATTGGCAAGGGCAAGGACTATATACCCAGCACTGAGCTTGCAATAATTGCCTGAATCTCTTCCTAGTCGCAAAATTGCATAGCTCAAGCTTAACTCTTGTGCTTCCTTGGAGACAAGATTACATCAAGAACAGCTAAAGGGGAGACGCTCGCGACGATCTACATTTCTTACCTTGTCCACGAAAGGATGAACGTGATCCTGAAACATCATTTGGTCTTCTCCGCTCATCTTGCGGGCACCATCGCGTTCAATTTGAGCAGCCATTGTTCCTGTGTTTTTTTTTGTTTGTAAGTATTGTGTGCTTGGTTTGCGCTTTTTGTGTTCCCTGCGTCGAGTTCGAAAGATTCATTGCGTAAAAACACACACCTTGAGGCTGATAAGTACTTTTAGCTTCAGCGAGGCGAGGCGGAGAGGCGGGCTGCTTCTTCAAGAACAAGAAGCGTGTCACGCATGCGTGCGTTGGAGGCAGGGAACACAAGAAAGCAGCCGTTACGGTATCAGAAAATAACCAATTTGAGTATAAAAACTATCCAAAAGTATCCGACGCACACGTCATTCACTGCTTCAAAACGAAAATGAAATCATCTGCCGCCATACAATACTACTTATGGTATGGTATCATCTTTGCTTTCGCATCGATCTTCGATCTTGGATCTTGGATCTTGGCATCTTGATGATCTTGACATCGAGCTTCCATGCCATTGTACTTCATGTATTTTTTGCCCAGCAGCCCCCCAGCAGCATCACAATATCTTGACAACTAACATTCAAACATGAAATCCATCATCTCTGTTGCTGCAATCTGCCTCTCTTTGGCGCACTCCTCCATGGCGTTTGTTCCGACATCTCCATATGTTGCATCTCCTTCACGAACAAGCAGCTTGTCAATGGCAAAATTGGACATGACACCTGAGTTGGAGGCTGCAATTGCCGATGTTAGAGAATGCGCTTCTGCGTTTAGTGATGAAACTGCTCACTTTGCAAATGGTAGGTTTGGTTGTAACTTAGAAGTTTATGTAAATGAAACGGCGTACATCTTTTGCTGAACTGGCGGAACGAAATCTCAAAATACACTACATATGTACATAATTCGTGTCTAACTGCTACTCTTATATCTTCTAATTCCATGCCAACAAACAACAAACATGATAACAGTCTGGATTGACAAAATGGTCGAAGGAAATATGGAAGGGACCGCTGCTGGCCTACTTGATGAATGTGTGTTGGACGACAGTGACAATTGCGAAAAATTCTCAAAAGCTTTGAGTAAGCTGGATGGACTACTCGGAGTTGTGGCTGGTGAACAATACTAGAGATAGTAGTATGTGAGAAATAAAACGCAACTGAGTAGTGCGCGGGTAGACACACTCTAATCCAGGTCCACTTGGGTTGTTGCTGGGGAAGATTAGGCAAAGGCTGGCACATTTTTGAAGAAAAGTCGGATTAGGGCAACTTAACTAAGACTACGGTGACGACATCAACTCTGTCACAGGGGAATTGGGAAATTCCAAGAAACATTTGATTTAAGTAATTTGAGAACATCTTAAAAACACTAGTTTGGAACGTCAGGAAACATATCGTACCAAGTCTCATTTGCTGCTGCACATGCTTCCTCAAACGTCCGTGTGCCATTCTTCTCAGGTTTTGGATAGCCAAATTTTTGAGCACAACGACAAGCCACAGGTCTACCATTGGAGCCACATCGATAATTTATCTCACAGAAGGACCGCCACATAGAGTGGCAACCGAACAAGTTGTTATTTGGCGCGATGCAGATGGCATTCTGATAAAACATGGGCCTGCCTCCGAGACGGGCAACGTAGTCTCTTTCTGGGATAAAGTTGTAGACATTCGATTCAATACTCTCCACAGTCAACGGAGGGTGAAACACCTTCCTTGGTAAAACTGGCCCTGGTCCAGATATGGAGACAGTAGGAGTTCCTGTCTGAGCACCACTAATCATTGCAAGGCCGCCTCCTAGGCTTGCTCCTGTGATGAAAACGTTCGTGTAGTTGGCTCCACCATAGCCAGCACGAACTGCTTCCACAAACGCTGTGGTTATAGCATAATAGCTTTGCTTCTCGAGTTCTTGGCTCTCAACGACGCCATTTACAACTTTAAGAAGGTCTGGGATAATTGGTGTCCAAACTGAAATCATGTGCATTGTGAGATAAAAAGTGCAAGAAATAAAGCAAATTCAGCACAATGGCAAAGGTGAAATGACGAGAAGACACTACTCACTCCATCCAAATGGCGTCAACCACTTAACAATTTGAGCTACTCCAGATGCAAACCAAAGATGGAGATTGGACAGCCAGTCAAACATGGTTTCTGAACCTCTAATGCTAATAATAGCAGTATTGACTGCGGGGGCACTAAAGAGCTTGAAATAGACAGGATGCGATTGAGTTCCTGTCTCTTCTCTCCATTTGTTTACGTAATCCACTTCGTCGACCACTCCACCTCCGAACCATTCTTGGAGTGTGTACTGGTTGATGCTTTCTTTTTCGTAAGCCATAGCGCTCAGAAATGCATAGTCTCCAAGATCAGATGAAACGATTTTGGCAGACTGACCATCGAGGACAGGAAGTTCAAACCCTTTCGTCAACTTGCAAGTTGGATATGCCAGAGTGTCAGCGCCTTTATAATAAAAGTCGTCCAAAAGCAAGATCGATGGACGCGGACCACGCTGTTCCGCTGTGATGGTCGCAGACGAAGTTTGAGACGCTGCCAACATGAACCAAACCACCAGGAAAACAAAAACGAAGATCCATGTCCATACCCATCTGCCCTTGTTATTGGTGATACCACCAACAATCTGACTAAACCTGTATTTTTTGTTGTGAGTTATTCCATCAGATTCTTCAGTGAAGAGTTCGGCTGCGTCCGAGATCGAGCCATACTTCGACAACACAGAGCTAGCGTCAAAATACCTCCACAAGAAGTTGAAGAATCCTAATACAAAAAATACAGCTCCAATTGGCCCATTTTTCAAAACGAGCATGCTGATAAATGGCCAAAGGAAGAAAAAGACTACTTCAAATGCAACAAACGCATAACAAAGCCATGGCTTTGGCTCGGATATGACTACTCTCTCCCAGACATTCATCATCGTGTTTGATCCTCGCTCATCATCTTCTTCGTCGTTGTTTCCTTCATTCAATTGGTCATACAGTTTTAGCATTTCACGGCTGTTGACAAACAGGGGGTATACACAGCAAAGAAGGGCTATGATCGCGGCAATCACGTAGATGGCAACGCCCATCTCCATCCACACAAGAACACCAATCAACAATAATGTAGCCAAGATGACACTTGTGAAAGTGCACAAAACCGAAAACTTCATCTGTTCGCCAGACAATGCTGAAGGACCTCCTGTAACGAGCACAGTGCGTTGGTGGCTATCTCCAGAACACCAATACTTTTGCATACTCCAATTACTCTTTGTCATGACAGGTCGGTAATTCATAATCTCATCAGCCTCAAGTATTTTCCGTGGAGGATCCACGCTTTCATAAGTATTAATTGTTGAGCAACACTTGAGAGAAACGAGGCGACTGAAACACCGCGTTCTTGATTCAACTGGAGTTAGCTGCGAGTCAGTGTAAGTTTTGGTA
The DNA here is from genome assembly GCA_036940005.1 of Skeletonema menzelii. Taxonomy (NCBI): domain Eukaryota; phylum Bacillariophyta; class Thalassiosirophyceae; order Thalassiosirales; family Thalassiosiraceae; genus Skeletonema; species Skeletonema menzelii. The sequence goes on from JALLBH010000090.1 coordinate 27,716, forward strand.
AGATCGTCTCCCGCAACAAGATATCTTTGACGTCTGGTACCCGAATACCTTTTAGTTTGTGTGATCAGTAATGCTCTGTTGGCTATTTTCAAAAAGCGCATGACTTTGATGGGTTCCTCTTCTTCCAATGGAAAGCATTTCTCCACAAGCAGGAAACATGCCAAGATTTCTTTATACGTGACTGCCAATGCCCAACCTACAAACGTGATGAGAATTAAAATCGCCCATACCAACGCTGTAATACGCCAAGGTTGTTCACTTCGAGACATTAAGCAAATCATCGCAGTAGTGATGGGCGCAATCAAAAAGACTCTGAACGATGAAGAGAGAGAGAGAGAGAGATGTATCAGAATGCGACGAAAAGCAGTCAGGGTTGAGATGATCAGTACCCTCCATTCACTTACATAAGATAAGTAATCTCCATTACAGTTGATCTGAACAATGCGCCGCCTCTGTGCGCATCGATTACAAACGCACACCCCATAGTCATGAGAGAAGTTAACCCATACAACAATACTGGTATACTCAATAAAGTAGAGACTAAGTGCATTGGTGGAATCTTCCAAGCCTCATCCGCGTTGACTGGCAGACCAATGCCCAGAAACAGTAACACTTGGCAGCAGAATACGAATAGGAACCCGACAAAGATGATTGTGATGAGAGAGTATCCAATACGAAGCGATCGTTGTGCATAGGTGATTGGAGAGAGACGTCTCACGAGCGTTGTCTTGTTTTGCTTATCATCATGGCTTACTTGCTGCTTGAGAATAATTTGATCATGGTCCGTATCAATCACATGAAGATGAGAGCCTCGGAAGCGGACGTTGGAAATTGGGATGCGGAGGCTGTAGTCAGACTCGTAAGTAATGTCGTCATCTTTCAGGGCAGTGTTGCCGTTGGGATCATCAATGACGCTACCATTCTTGTCTTGGCTCTCGTCGGCAGCTTTATCGACTGCCAACTCCTCCATCTTTGTTTCTATTCCTCCTCCTATTATGTTGTAGTTATGTACAGAAGATACTTCTGTGCTCTGTGTAGAAAATTATTAGAGTGCTAAAAGTGGCGTGGCTTGGTCGATGGGTCCTCTGCCCGCCGCCCGTAGCTCTAGAGCAAGGATGGACCCGCCTAAGACTCTTTACCCGAAAAAACTTTCTACACAGATGGTGTCTTTTGGTCCATCAAACATCATCTTCCACTTGGAAAGATGAACGGGATAAGCATATTATTATTTCATCATGAAATCAATAAGTATCCTGACAATTGGCGGTGCCATTCAAGCCGCCAGCGCATCATCTTCCGTTCATCGTCGTGATGGTCAACTTTTCGCAGCTGGAAAGCATCCTGTAGGTTGGGGAACTACAACACATACATCTACACAACAATATCGTCAATCGCGAACTGCGCTGGTTCTTTTTCCAAGAGGCGGTGACGTTGAAAGTGCAGTGGTGTCAGAAAAGGAAGATGTAGCAGCACAAGATGTGTCAACATTAGAGGAAGAATCTCTGGATGACAGAGTTAGCGCTGCTATGAAGCGATTGGGCCTCGAAGTGGAAGAAGAACTGATTGGGGAAGATACAACCACGGCAAGCGATAATGCAGGTAACTGTGAGGGTGGAGTATGTGTTATGCCTGATGCGGCTACTACTCCAGCTACCAAGACAGAAGAGGCAGCCACACAAACTACCGAAGAAGCAGTGACACAAGAAGACATTGACAAACTTGCTGAAACCATTTCTACAGAAATGACGGTCCCAAAAGACATTGTACTTGCGGCCATATACTCTTCATTTAACAACGATCAAATAAATGAAGAGGCTGCTCGATCCATTGTTGAAGCAGAAGTATCAGCGATTTCTAACGTTGCAGAGGATTGTGACGAAGTACAACAATTAGTTTCGGAAGGGTTTGATATGTTCTTTGCTAGACGATCACTTGCCTTTTCGGGTATGGATATTGATAATGCACGTGCCATTCTAGTTGCAGATGCAGAAGATGAAGAGGCAGAAGCTGCAGCGCAACAACAGGCGGTTGCAGCTGCAGAAGCTGCAGCAGCAAAGGAGGAACCAAAAATGAAAACAGTGACGGTAGATTACCCAACAAACTTTGATCCAGTTGCACCTGCTCCGAAGCCACAGGAACAAAAGCCACCACCTCCAGCTAAGAAAGAAGATGTTGTCTTTGAATGTACCGTGGAAGACATACAAAAGCTTGTGATTGAATCTCCCGTGCCCGTATTACTCGATATTTATGCGGATTGGTGTGCTCCGTGTAAGCAGCTCACTCCTGCATTAGAACAAATTGTTATCAATGCGGGAGGAGCTTTGCGTTTGTGCAAAGTCAACACTGACCAGCAACGTCAAATCAGTGGTGCCCTGGAAGTCAAAGCACTTCCAACAATTTTTGGTGTGAAAGATGGAAAAATATTGAACTCCTTTCAAGGAATGCCACGTGACGAACAGATGCTTCGAAATTTCCTCATGGGGCTATTGGTACCAGGAGAACCATTCAAGCCTCCTGTTACTACGGAAGAGAAGGAGAACTACCGTCAATTGAGTACTAAACTGCTCAAGGTTGCGGCTGCGTCTTCCTTTTCATTTTCAGCTCGTGAGCGTCTGCAGGGTAGAGTTGCGAAGTTGCTTGATGAGCTCGTTGCTGATATTGGAGGTGAAACTGGAATGGCCGTAGCAGACGACTCGGCGCGTGTGCTGCGATCGCTCATGTCCAATGTCATCAAGGACCCATTTGAAGAAAAGTTTAGAAGGGTAAACTTGGCAAATAAGGTGATTGCGGAGAAGGTTGCAAAGTACTCTTCATGTATCTCGATTCTCAAAAGCGTAGGCTTTGTTGCCGATGGCGAATCCGCACTCGTGGTTGGAAAGGGCAAGCGCGTAGTTAACATTTCGCCCATCAATGTAGCTAGAGATTGCATTGATAAATGGGTTGACCAGAATCGATACAACATTGCTGCATCGTCCAGAAAGCGCAAGGACGAAGTTGAACGCGCTCGTCTAGCAGCAGAGGCAGAGGAAGCGGCGAAGAATCAAGAAGATGACGAGGAAGATGAATCAGAAGAAGAAGAGGTTGATCCAAACCTCTGCATAATCAAATATCGCATCGAGGGGAAGAAAAAGCTGCATTCTGTTGAAATGGATGGAGGTGACACTTTGGCAACGTTGGTTGAAAAGCTAGAAATTGATGATGAGGAAAGCGTGCAGTTTACTTGCGCAGCCAAACGGCTGATCGTAAAGTCAACAGATGAAGAGAAAATGAGCAAGACTCTAAAAGAGTTGAGATTGATGCCATCCGCCTCGATTGTTATTAAGATTGGTGAAGGGAAGTCGTCTGATGTGACAAAAGGAAGCCTTGCAGAGAGAAATTCAGCGAAGAAGAAAAAGACTGGCAGTCATTCTATGCACAGTATCGGGTTGTACTCTCAGAACGACGGAAACAAGGCGGAGACATTTGAGTCTGGGGGGGTACTCTACGATCATGATATAAGTGACGATGAGGACGAGGGAGAAGACGCTACTGCTGAGAATTTGGAAGAGGAAGATGAACAAGAAGAAGACGACGAAAACAATGATGCATCAGATGAGGAAGTTGATCAAGATGACGAATAACTCTTGCTCATTACACTCATAACGATAAAAAACAAAATTAGCATTCTACTTGCTCATGTAGAAGCTGGTTTGTGCCACTAACTCATCCCCCACAAGCTTCACATTCACTTGATTGCACTTCAAACTAGCACCGTAACGAAGGTAATTCTCTCCTACTTCAGATCCATCAATAGTAGCCTTCTTCGCACCAACGGGTACGCCAAAAGCTTTTGCAAAGACTTTGTGAGAGACGCCCCCCTTTGTGTAGGAGATCTTTGTGGATGAATACTTGCTAGTCAAGCTGCCGTACTTCATTTGTTTCTTCAGCGCCCTTGTTATCTCATCTTGAATACCATCGGCTCTTTGCAGTTCTCTCTCGTCTGCCAGGCGTTGTCTCTCATCCTCAATCTCTTTTGTCTTTTTGAGTTTGTTCAATTCGACATCTTGAGCAAGGAGGCGAATATGCTCTTTGGCATGAAGCTTGAGTTCCTCTTCCGTGGCATTTTGGAGTTTTGCAACAAGGGCTCTTTCATCTTTCAATTTCTTAAATTCAGCCAACAAATCAATTGTGTCGCGGAGAGCTTTACTCACGGGGGAGTCATCCACCTGATAACTTGCATAGTTCAATGACACGGATTTACTTTTGACCAATTTGCAGGCGTCAAGAAGGGGTTGATGATTTTCTTCAGTGGCTTCAATTAGACACCATTGGAGAAATGAACTAGCAGATTTGACATATAAAGCACAATAGGCTTTCGCTTCGGCATCAAATTTTGCCTGCGTGTCCAACTTCTCCTTGAGCATGACACCTTTGAGGCGAAGGTAACGCTGAAGGTCATCCCCTGATGAAGATGACGCATCATTCATTTTTTCATCAAGTTCATCTGCTGAGGGTGGAGTAAGATGCTGAACTTTTTTCCACGCCTCTTTCGCAATCTTTGTGATATTATCTGTAGTATCTTTGTCACCACGGGCCTTGGAATCTTTCAGTAGAAGAGACTTGAATCTGACATACTCTGATTGCGTGGCTCCCTTGGCTTGTGGTACCTTCAATCCAGCTAAGGTCTTCTTAGCGGCTTCCAATGACATCTCCGGTGATGCCGGAGATTCAGCGACCCGTTTCTTTGACGTCGGAGATTCAGACACCGCGGCAGGGATCGACATTTCTGCAGCTGTAGCAGCTGATTTGGATTCCATTGTTGCCATGTTGTAGTCCTGGCCGTGATTGTAAATAGAGTTGTAGAGATGGATCAATGCATGCCATAAATGAAAATAGACCTCGCATTTTTTTCATCCGATTCTGATTTTTCTGAGGGACGCGCCATAAAAAAGAAGGTTTCAATTCTACGAAGGAATTCCTAGTAAATAAGCACGGAAGGAATCAGGGCAGGACATCTCCTTTCCTATTGAGGGAAAAGTACGACGCTTGGGGCATCTATCTTTCATCAGATGACCCTTATCCAATCATCCAAACCAAAGCAATCTTTTCCTTGTTATGAGGACACGGAAGATTTCCTTGATTTTAGCAGGTGGCAATTTCCAGATGAAAGAGTAATCACAAAAAGACTGAGAGAAAACGCAATGCGATTTAGTGGCAACTACATTTGCCTCTATCTCGTTTTGTCGGCAGCTTATGCAATATTCATGAATTGGAGGATACTCGGTGCAGCCACCACAATTACAGTAGGTGGAATGCTTGTTCGGCATTTCTATTTTTATGCTTATCTGGTGGAAACTAAAGATACTTACCAAGGCTTAGAGAAAATGAAAGGCAGGTGCAGATCAGGTTCTCAGCCTTCAAAGAAATCCGCTACTGTTTATGGGGGAATTGCGGTAGCTTTCGTACTGTACAAATTTACTGTCATGACACCTCTGATCGTAAGTCTTTTGGTTACAATCATATTTTCATCTCTTCATGCAGTGGCAAGACCTTTTGTTGGGGAGCACTCCTCCTACCTCTTACGCCAACCTTGCTAATTGCTGGTATTGGTCTAGACTATGGCTCCCTCCAACCAAAGGCAACGCATTTCAGGCAGAAAATATTCTGTAAACATAGTATTAAACCTAACCGTACCAGCTGTAATGGACCACTAGAAGCTCTTCTTTGCCATACACGATGAGGACGTGCGGTGTAGCGCTGGCGGTCATCCCGTATCGGCCATCATCAGGTCAGCTACGAGGCTGTAGTTTATCATTTTTGTTCATTAGATTCTACCAATCTTGAGTAAGAGTTTATTGTAACATATCACATATCACAAGAGAAGACTTATTATACAAGCTATTTGAATCATATTAGTTTTTTGTTACAATGATAATGTTATTGCAAGACCTTTTGTTTGGGAGCACTCTTACCCCTAACGTTGCCTCGCTGACTGCAGGTTTTTGTCTGGACTATGGCTCCCTCCCACCGTTCGTATCAAACTCACTCTGCAGTAAACGAGGATCGCTGCTTTTCATAGAAGGTGCTCGACTAGGTGGGTCCCCAAGAAAACGAACAATTTTAGTTCCTGAAGTCCTGCTATTCAACGATGACCGCAGGTTACTGCCATCAGCTATTTCAGCAGGTCTCGGTAGATCTTGTCGAGCTTTTGGTCTATTTTTCACGACAACTTGATTGGCAACGCCTTTCTTGCAGCACAACTCTGTAAACGTAGCATTTAACCCTGTAAATGTAGCATTTAACCTTTCTGTAAAAGATGAAAAATCAAATAATTGTGCATTGTTGTGTTTCTGATCGTTACTGATGTCGGCAAGCTTGTGCTTCTTCATTTCCGCCCTCACGGACTCGACCTGTCGATACGTCACATCACTTGGCATGTCAAAAAAGCAATTACTCCCTTTGTTTTTTGGAGGGTATGGAAGTTCATTTGCTCCTTCGACTAAAGTCAAATACCGATTGAAGTTGGCACTTGCTTTCTTCCTGTCTTTCATTTGAATATAACATCGAGCTCGTTTAAGGATTGCATCTGAATACATGCTATGAATGGAAATAGCGTGTGTAAACTCAGTACACGCATCTTGGTACTGACTCATGGCATAGAAACACTTGCCACGGTTGTAATGGAGTACAGCGTTTATCTGTCCACCTGAATTCGTTTCACTGCACACCTGAAGACATTGTTTATAGAGCGATGCAGCTCGACTGAATTCACCATTCCTAAAGAAGACATTAGCTTGCTCCCTTAGCTTGATCGTTTCATTTACCTTCTCCCACTCTTGTGCAATTCTACCGACACTCACGCCACTCTTTTGCAGGTCCCTGCCGACAAGTATAGCTGCATCGCACCGATCTTCTAACCTAAGCGAAGTTATATAGTATGGTAATAATTCTTTTGGCAAAAGAGAAACTGCCTCGCGGGTTGCAGCAGCGGGCAACACACGCAAATATTGCGGTACGTCAGTGTTACTCCTCGTAAAGTAGGCAGGATCCAACTCCTCTAGCTTCATACCCGGAAAAGGATTTGCATCTTGCAAATCTCCTTTAAATATTTCTACTCCGCAATATTTTGAAGCCTTTGCTGCCAGCTGTTCACAATGATTGGCAACTTCAAACCATCTCTTTCGCTTGATAAGGTGCTTAATTTTTTGTAAATGTAGGTCAGTTTTGCCTGGCGTTATGACCAAAACGCTGTCCAAATTTTTGATGATGTCTTTCTGGGAAGAATCTTTTAGCAGTCCATTCAGTGATTCGTAGGTAACAATTTCATTCAAGCCTGCTTTTGACTCGCCCAAAGTCGTTGTAAGCAACCTTTTTGTTTCAACCAGAGATTTTGAAGGCTGTCCACTCTCCGAAAGCAGTTTGACTTCATTGATTGCTTCCTTTGTCACCTGAATAGAGTCATCAAATGCTTTCTTTGCACTCTCCAAGTTGTTGCCAGTCCTCAGGAGAGAGTAACCAAGTAAAGATAGTAATTTACCTCGTAGTACCAACCTATCACTAAGATCCGATTTGGTGGTAGATTGTTCAAACTTTAATGCTTTCCTGGCATCTGCTACTGCTAAGTCATATAGACCGATTTCATACAACGATTCGCACCGGTATCGATATAGCACTGTCATAGTCCTGCCCGTACCGTTGGCGTTATCGTCATCTGAACCACTCCAATCCTGTGATGGGTCACACGTTCGTATTGCCAACGTAAAAGACTTGATAGCCTCTGCATAATGCTTTCCTTCCAGTTGTGTTTTGCCCTTTTGTTGAAGTGACGATATTTTGTTTCCCCGGTTCGAATTCACTGATTTTTGGGAGGCCACGCTTGCTGATTTACGAGAGTTGGTCGATGCCAAGGAACGATGAGAGTTTGACATAGATGACTTCTTTCTACTTGAAGATGAGCGATGGGATCGGCGCGAATGATTTGAATGACGGGAAACATGGGATGCAACAGAGCGGGGCGACGAACGTTCCCCTGACCTATCAGAACCAGAACGCTGTGATCCATCTGCAAGAGATTCCAATTGTTCTTGAAATGAAAGAGCTGACAACGTAGACCGGCGCGACGAGACTGAGTTAGACCGCCTAGGAGAAATCGAATCATCATTAGATAACTGCGATTTTGTTGAGGCTGCAGATACCGTTGATAATTGAGATCCTACTGAGTATGCGTCGTGTGATGCAACCGACCGATTTCTTCTACTTGCCTTCGCTGATTGGGACGCCGACACAGCGGTTCCAGATTGGAGAGAGGTTACAGAGCCAGATCCTGATGATCTCCGTCTCTCATGTGAACGCTTCACTCTACTTCCCACACTACTTGCTGAGGATATTGAAGTTGTCGCTGATCGAAAGGATCTCTCAGCTGCTGATGATCTTCGAGAGGCTTTCATTGTGTAAAATTAAAGTTCTCACGCTACACACGGTCGTGTTCGATCAAGGCAGAGAAATAAACTCCCACAATTGTTTTTAAGCAGGAATCAGGGCTTATCGACCATAATACTATAGAGAGCTTCGATATGTCTTAGATAATATAATTGTCAGTGATACCACTCCTGGGATCATCACCGGGGCGCGGGCGGCCAATAATGTCGATGAGGAATTGCGAATGAAGTGTTGTGTCGTTGTCGTTGGCTTGGTCACACGTCACACAGAAGAAGTGACAAAACCGGAAGAAGGGAAAAGCGAAAAGGATATCTAGCAAGCAAGTGGTGTTCGTGTGTACCATAGCGCGAGAAAAGAAAAACAACCGCACCAATACATATTATGTACTAAGCAGGAAGAATGAGGAGCGGACAGATGAGCCAATCAAAAGCATTATTTATGAACATACTTCTGCTCCTACCCCTGCTCGCATTTAAATACGTGTCCAAACTGTCTTGTCAGGAAATGTGATCGTGCCATATGGGAATACAGTGTTTGACTCCTCCAAAGAGAATTGACCAACTGTGGGTACTCCATTAGAATAGTCCTTTGGTTTCTGTAACGCGTAACTCACAAAGTTTGATGGTTTTTCATCCTCTTTTGGCTTTTCAGTGCCAGGCAAGTCATAAAAGGTGAAGGCTGCTGTTGGAATAGAAAACAATGATGCATGCGAGCCTTGACAAAAGACAGAATCTTTTTCGTTCCCAGTATCATTGACTTCTGCGATAAAGTTGATGATTTTTGTGTCTCCGCGGTACTTCCTGATCACACGGTATCCGTTAGGATACTTGGGATCCTTGTAAATTCCATCATACTTGTTCATATTTTTAGTCCAAGAGTTGCCGTCAGGGAAAGTAATAGATTGCTTGTCATCAGATAAAACAGCGATAACACCTTTGGGGCCTCCCTCTGCGTTGTTCCGTCAAGTAGGTTCATAATATCATATATAAGTTGTAAGTTCATATTATCATGTCAGTTGTAAGTTCATAAAGTCAAGAATACTAGCACGGATAACAAATCAACATTCTGTTGGCGCTGATGTACTTACTGAAACCAAAATCAAACGACAATTCATTTCCATTTACGCCCACAGGGATGTTCTTGTAAGTTTCAGCTCCAGATCCGCCATCACTCAATGTCATAGTTGCGCCTTTGCCAGATGCCATGATAACCCTATATCCGTCAGGATGATTCGGATCACTGTACACTCCTTGGTAGGACTCGGCAGCTTTATTCGCAGCAGATTGAGGTGTGATTGTTCCAGTTCTTAGTGATGCAGCAGATGCAGTGTTAGGATCGATCACAAGAGCTGAAATACCAAGAGCAGCAGCCGATGCAGCATTTGAAAGAATATCACGACGTGATGATTCACCTGAAGGCGACATCTTCAACTGGCTTGTCGCCGCTCTGGAACCATGTGGCTGCTGACAAGAAAAACCAGAGGCTCCTGAAATGAGGGCTGCCGCAAAGGCAACAGTGGTGAACAATTGCATCATTGGATGTAGTACTCCTATTTGCAGAACACAATAAATAACGTCGACTTCAAACTAACACTGCGGATTCTTACAGATGAAGATGCTCAGATCATGAATGCTTTTACGATGACTCATCTTCAAGTTCAAGATTTCGCATGCTGTCGGGACTCCTTTGATATCGCGTCTGAGCATCGATTGGATGTCTCACGCACCCCCCCCCCGCCGCCAGCTAGCTACTTAGCTAGCCCTCTCTCAGCCCTCTCTCGCTCTAGAGAGGCATAAAAGATGTGGGAATGTAACACTAATAACATCCTCAGTGAAGCGATAAAAATAGCAACGTTGCCACGCACTTGAGTAATCTCGAGGACCTCCGTGTCTACGAGCCGACCGACAGGTTTTTAGAAGACACGAATCGTCATTGTCAAAGATGGGCTACGACGCGAACCTTAAATCCAAACGCGCAGTAAAGCAACAGCGGCTAACGATTTTCTTTACCCTCATTGGACTTGCTTTGGCTTGTACCATCGCCGTCAACTTCCTCCGCCGCCCCAAGGGAGAGTCACCTACCACTCTACGAAATAAGCAAACACAAACCCAAAAAAGCACTAAATCTCAAGCTTGGAACATTATGCCCGCAACCGATCATGCGGATGCGCCTATTGCAAAACTCAAGCCAGCCACAATCTGTGCATGTGCCAAATGTGGAACGACTTCCTTATGGACAGAGCTTTTTGCCATTGTGCAAGGAAAATCATTCCACTCCATGAATTACACAGGTCCACCATGGATACATAATTTGTCGAATAAAAAGCTATGGACAAATATCCAAGCAAGGAGGGTGTCAGATTGGTCCAACTTTAAGAACCAAGATTCTTTTGCTTTGATTCGTGATCCAAAGGAACGCATCGTGTCTGGATGGAAGAGTAAAGTGGCATGTGATGTAGAAATGAAGAGTAGTGTGGCATGTGATGTAGAAATGAAGAGTAGTGTGGCATGTGATGTAGAAATGGAGATTCACGAGCTTGTGCACATTGTTCCTAAATTATTGGACTTGGCTGGCCCAAGTAGTAATATTACTGCACGAATCAAGAGAACTAAACGAACCGGCAGAGAATATCCCTGTTTGGACTTGTCAGATTTTTTAGCAGTACTTTCTCACATACATTCGCAAGGGAAAGAGGGCTCGTTGGATACTCATTTCCTGCCGCAACATTTAAGCTGCTTTAGCGATGCCCCACCTGCCATGTGGAACGTTGTCACAACAATCAGTGATCCAAATGCGCTTTGCTCATTGAAATCTATTGTCTCGAGAAGTGCAAACGTGTCAAATACGGGTGAAGACTGTCAAATGGTAAAGGAACATAATATCACGTTGAGCTTGAATCTTACAGCAGCAGATGAAGTCATCCTCGACAGAATTACAAGAAAAGAATATGAAATGTTGGGATCGTATCTTGCTCAATAACAACCTGGGATGTCATTGATATGTATATCAGTCAAAAAAATGTCGTTCAATTATTTGCAATCCACAACCTCGTCGTCGTTCCCGTTTCCCGTCATCTTCTGCATCATCATCTCCCTTTTCTATCTTCTCCTCGATTGTGCACATCATCATCATCTTATCCTCCTTCCTCCAGCCTTCCTCCTCATTCAAAGTTCAAAGGACCATCCACCCTCCAATCTATCGCACTATCCAGCCTCTCTTTTTCAACTCTTCATTTGCCCTACTGAAGCACCTACTTCCCATGAACGGAGCATTCGTTTTAGTAGCACCCAATGGGCGAGGATGTGAACACATGATTACTGCATGCTTGTTCTTTCTGTTGTTGCGTGGATGCTTGGAGAGGACAGTTTGTGCTTTTAAGGAAGCCGGTTTGCCCCATAGAAAAAGACTACTCCACTCCCCTTATCTTTCTTGTCCTTGCTTGCATCATGTTCATCATTACTATCATCAGCATCATCGATACTTACCCTCGCTCGCTCGTGGTGTCAACATTATGAACATGAGGTGGATCTTTACTACAGTATTCATCACACCTGCCTTTGGCTTCACAACATGTGCTTCATTCGTCCTCACCACCAACAGTAGACTGTGGCATCTGCAAGCAAAGCAGGAAGGCAACACTCACAAATGGAATCACAAGCCGTTTGACTTCTCGTCTAGAATTGGATGGGACAACTTTTACAAAGAAGGAAACCAATCAGATGATGAGCAAATACTAGAAAATATGGAATATGAATGGCATAGTCACATACCTCACTCGATAATTGTGGATGCTATAGCTCCAACCATTGTTGCGGCATCCAAATATTATATGCAGATCAATGCCAATGAGCTACCATCGATCCTATTGGTCGGTACGGGCAATTCAGCCCTTCCGCGGATATTGCATGATGCATTTGATATTCCAGTGAGGGTGACATGTTTAGATTATAGTCCTGTGTGTGTTGAAATGATACGATCGATGTATTCTGACTTATGTCCTAATATGGATTTTGTTCTGGGAGATGCAACTCGCTTGCAAGAAACTGTGGACAATGAACAATACGATGTCATAGTCGATAAAGGCTTGCTAGATGCATTAATGTGCGGAGAAGGTTTTGACAGTGATCTAAAAAAGTTAATGGGAGGAATTGACGCGGTCTTAACTCGACGTGAATGGGGTATATATGTACTAGTTTGCTTTCAATTGTCTAAGAGCAACCGAGAGTTCTTCACTGAGTTGACTGATCGTGGTGAGAGCCACAATCCAAATCTATTCTGGGACTTTGATATCCCTGTAGAAGGGTCAGAGAATGGTAGGGCGACTTTTAATTTGGCAACAAGATGTGCTCTGAACGACAAGAACAGAATTGTCAACGTAGATGGCATGATGACCGATTGGAAGTGATTGCCAAAGCTGGTTCCTTTCCCAAATCTACCCCAACAACTTATACGACTGGCGTATGAGTCATGCTAACTAAGCACTCATCAGACAGTACAACCTTGATTGCATCAAGTTTACGCAAAAAACCACTTCCTGAATTGAGAGTGTGAACATATCTAACGGAACATTCATCATTTTCATTCGTTTTCAAATACGTAATGAGCCCCGTTGAACGATCGTCTGCAAATGGAATAACGTAGATTGGGTCTTTCCGTTCACTTTCAAACGTTACAAAGTACTGTTTCAGACTATCTATCACAGCCAAATCAATACCAGCGTCGCGTAGAAGTTCAACTGGCGGAAGATGGCTGACCTTTTTATGATCCTTGCAAGTGTATCTTCCAGTGCAATTTGTTATCATTCGCCATGAGAAAAAGTTGTAGAGTGCAATAAAGATTGAATCAGTTACAATTTCTTCGATATGTCCCTTTGATCCACCAATGCTAATGCTCTCGTTCATAATTAGCCATATCAATTCAAACCATCTAAGGAGTCAGCTGGGATAATTTAAGAAAGAGAAACAGCGAGACGTTAGGAAGTGCGATTGCTAATGATTTTCATTCAAGACCTTGCCAATCGACAGTGAGTAAGTAGTGATCTCAGAAGTTCAACATTTGTCATTCACGCAATACACAAATCCATCTCTTCGCCACAAGGATGAACATTTAACCAACAAAGCGAGCAGCGTAGCTCTCAAGTGACTGCCTCACGTCGCAGAATGCAGTTGGGGTCGATCACTTCTTAAAAGTTAGTTGAATGTCCACCAAATTTTCACATCATTAAATTCCATGGCAGCAAGAGATTGAAAATGTGCATTGCTTCTGTGAATGCCAAATCACACCCAAAATGAATCGGGCCTACACCAACGACTCGCCACCAAATAATAATATTACCAAAGAGCCTCATACACTAAAAAGTATACGAAACTCAGTAGTCATCGGCAAAAATTAATTCACCGGAGCACAAATCATCAACTCCCAACAAATCAACACCACATTTTGACATATGATGGACTCGATACAGGAGGAATAGACTTGCAAATTTGAATGCCAAGTTAGGGTTAAAACCGATCAACGAGACATGGAAGAGACATCCAAGGACCAATTTCCATGCCAAGTTGAACACGCGAGGGTGGTATCCGAATCTTTTGGTGTAGATGGATTGTAATGTTGAGGGCTGTTTGTTTTTTATGGACCCTGTTTCTATCATTGATCATTGTCATAAGAATACAACGTTGCAGCGGGGTTAGTAAATGACTCAATGCACGTACCATGATATTGCTGCTATACTTCTTGGTCATCTCAGTACCATACTGGCTATCACCTGCCGCTTGCCGTTATGTATTTAGATTCGTATGTCTGCAACTTGAAACTTGAAATGAAGAAAAAAAGTGAAAAACGCAGACGCAGAACGTTTGGGTTGGTTTTGATTGGTTTGAGGCTCGAGAGACCGTGGAGGAGAAGTCGAAAGTGCCGGAAAGAGAGTGAGAAAATGCCGATAACGAAAAACGAAAAGCTGCCGACGACAAAGCCAACGACAACAGTCAATTTATTTTATATCTTGGAAATACGTTATTGCTCGACTCTCTTTCATTCATATCATTATTGAAACTTGTGCGCTGGATTCTGGATTCGCATTGTTCTCAGTACCATATCCAAAGCTTGAACAAGACCTGCATAACAACCAAGCCGAAGGTCGAGGTGGCATAATTAGGCGGCTGGGGTTCTGTAGATAGAGGGAGAGCCAACATCACTCCTTATCAACTTGTGCGAAGCAAGCCCCGAACAAAACATGGATGAATTGAATCATCAAAACGTCAGTTCTACCATCGCTGATGAAGTTATTGCATCTAGGGAGTCGGCATTAGACGAAGAGAGCGGTAGTGATGAAGCAAAATTAGCCACAGTAATAGATCATGGCACAACTGATGATGACAACTACAAGACATCAACAACGGATGATCCAGACAGCGACACCACATCAACAACGCATTCAGGAGATGATCCATTGCCGCAGAAAACAGCGATCACTACGAGCTTAAGGGACGAAGAATCTGGTAGCTTAATCACAAGTGATGTTCATGTGGATGGCAGCAAATGCAACTCAACTGCACCACTGATTGACTACGCCACGAGTTCCAACATTTCTGTTGATGGGGGGGATAACAACGATGGTGAATTGCAAGAAGTGCTCAATGAGACTGATTCTCTATTCATATCTCCACCAACCACGGTAAAATCTACACTAGTTCAGGAAACGGAAGACAATATGTTGACCATTACATGTCCATCATTGTCACCTGAAGAAGAAAAAGATGATGCAAAACAAAACATTGAAATGCAACACAACCCCACAACAGTAGTAAGTCCAAATGCAGCAGCCTATATGAAGGAGAAAATAATTGAAGATAATGGTCAATTAAACGAAAGACTCAAGAAGCGGTGGGAAGAACGAAAGCAAGAAAAATTTGCTACAGCTACAAAATTGGATGTTCCAACGCCGACTTCTTCGCCTCGAAATAACTCAACACCACGGCATCAGCAGAGTACAATTGAACTGAGCAATGCAGATATTTTGGAAAAGTTCAGAAGCACTTCAAAATCACCTGAAATTTACCCCAATGACGTTTCATTCGGAGTAGACGATGAAGAGGATATAGCTGCCAATTCTTCTCCCACCAGAACCAAGCCAGCCTATCGCAAATGCTTTTCAGACTTTGGACCCAATACTTATTCCTCGCCGACCCGACGCATTGGTATATTAAAAGCAGACGGGGTTGTTTACGATGATGCAATGTTATTACGATTAGCGCGTGAGTCTCACCCTGGACGACATCGGCGGAGACCAAGTTTGACCAATGTGGATTCAATGACGGGAGAGGAGTTGCCAGTGTTTCAAACCAATGAAGTGAAAATACACGTGTATGATCTACTGGCTAAAGATTGTCTGTTCGAAATGCCTTATTTGAATTGCAATTTCCCTCTTGGAAGGTGCTTCAAAGCTGTGAATGACGGCGCTAACTATCTTGGAACGGGAGTATATCACGTCGGTGTTGAGGTGAATGGAGTTGAGTTCGCATATGGCGGAAATAACATGCAAGGTATGTCGGGGATTTTTACCTGTGCACCAAAAGCATCTCCAGGCTACGACTACAGAGAAACAATCGATTTGGGGAAGCTGCGCACAATGAAGAAGACATGGATTCGCATTCCCAAAGCTACATCTTTGAGCCCTTTGAGTCAAAGAGTGTCTGCGGCGTTAGTCAAATTGACTGAAGAAGATGATGCCGAAAACAATACCTCATCCGCGGCTTCGCAGAATGCATATACCTATCGCGAAATTCAAACGTTTGCAGACGGACACGCTGTCATTCACGAAATGGCCAGAGAGTATATGGGAGTAGACTATGACCTTCTCAGAAAGAATTGTTGCACCTTTGCGCATGATGCGTGCTTACGTTTAGGAGTGAGTGAAGAAGATATACCAAGTTGGTTTCGCAATGCCGCACTGGTTGGAGCTCAAGCGGAAGATACAATGACCAACGTTGACAATACTGTGAAGAACGTATTCAAATGCAGTGAAGAAGCATTGCCCCTGGAAACAGAAGCATGTAGCGCTGGATTTGAAGTTATAGCAAAAACGGACGGAAGCAGTACACTCACATCGCTAAAAGTTGTTGAGACCTCTCCAGGGCATTATTTCACGAATACTAAATGTACAGGCGAACAGATTGATCCAGAGATTGTCATGAGAGAGACTGCATCCTGGGCTTGATATTGTACAGCATGCCAGTTTATATAATTCAGTAAATTAGTGCAATTGTATAGATATAATATGTTAGATAGTCTTACATGATACCCGATCAACTCGAGTTTGTATAGCATTGCATATGCCGTCATATATTGTGTTTATTCGTCGAAATTGGCCATGAGATGATCATAAGAACTGCGAATGCTCTTGAAATGTTCCTCGGCCTCTTCCTTACTCATTCCATGTGCACTGTCAGCGCTCCACTTGTCAGGGTGGTATTGGAGTGCCAACTTACGGTAAGCCTTCTGGAGCGTGCGTTTGTCGACATCATGAGATACTCCAAGAATCTCAGCATGCTTCTTGTCATCTTCCAACCTTTCCTCGAGAAGGATCCTCTTGAACTCCTTGTCAGTGCGCTCGAATATCTCCTCTAAAATTTCATCTAATTCTTGCTCTCCAAGTTCTACTCCACAGAGTGGTTCGAACACTTCACGATCACTTGCAATGAAATCTTTGAATTCTTCCTTGAAGTCATCAAAATCTTCTAACCTGCCGCCGTCATCAGCCCACTCATGGAAATGCGCTTGATACATCTGTCCGAAAAGCGGGATCAACATCGCCTTCTGAAGCGCTGTTTTCAAACCACGCATCTTCTCTTCTTGTTTCCTCTCAAATTCCATCCGTGCTTGCATCTGCTTCAACTTGAACGCATTCTCCCTCTTTTGCCGCTGCTCTTCCTTCCTGAGCTCCTTCTCCGCTCTCTTTTTAGCTCTAAGCTCGGCACGCCTCTTACGATCTTCCTCCTCCTCCTTTTCCAGCCGCTCCTCCTCTTTACGCTGCTCCTCTTGTTCCTTTTTCAGCCGAAGGGCAAGTTCCTCTCTTTCTTCCCAGAACGCTTGCAATCCATTGCTTCTGGAGTGGGCCGACTCTAGCTTGTCTACGTCACTTTTTTCAAGGCTGAATTGGAACCCAACGTCATCATCTCCTTGCGTCATGAGACCCGCAATAGAGACGATGAAGTTTGCCACAAGCTTCTTCCCATCCTTCTTGGCAGACTGTGCAAAAGACAGTGCGTCAAGATTCTCGGGCTTGAGGAAGTGAACATCACAATCACGTGATTTCTTCGTATCCAAACCTACAAAAAACTTCCCCTTATCTTCATCCCAGTGACGGATGCTCCCCTTGCGTCCATTGATATCTTTTCTATCCAATCCAACAACTGTCACGCGACATCTAATTTCAGACCCGTACATGGCATCATGGGCCTCTTTACTCTTGTCAGTAATGACGTTTTGGATCTCCTCATTCATGTTCACCCCCTTGTTGACACGCTGGAACTCAGTCCCAATCAAATCAGAGATTAGCTGGCATTTTTCCTCTTCCCTCTTCACCTTCACCGTCCATGACTTGGCACGATCCTCCTGTTGCTGCTGCTGCTCTTTCAACCACTTCTCGTGCTTCTTGGACTTTTTGGACTTCTTCTTTTCTTTTGCCACTGCTGCCTGTTCACGTGCCTGCATTTATATGTTATGGGGAGTTCAAATATTAATATGAAGGCAATGTGGTGTCAGATGTTGTGAGATCATGTTTCAGAATATCATGTCTCACGAAATTTCGAGATGGATTCAACAAGAAGAGTCCAAGAAACGGGAGCAACTGGACATTGCGAACAAATAATGATCAACTTACCTCTTTGAGCTTCTGTTGCATCTTCTCTTTTTCACTTGGGGCGTTATCAGCAGTCCCGCTGGGTGCATCACGTGCGCCGGCATTGTCATTGTTAGTATTGGAGCTGGTCAGCGTCGTATCAACCACCCCGATCCCCAGAACTTTCTTCAAATATTCAACATTTTTTGCTAATGATACAATCGGGGTGGCCGGTTTGGGATCTTGTGGCGATTTATTCTCATTGTGAATTTTCTCCACAACAACTTCTTCGGCTTGCTTCACCGCAACAGCGGCGTCACCTGTTTTGTCTCTCTTGGTCTTGGGGAAAGTGGCCTTGCCGCGCAGTCCTTCCTGGCCACCACGTCCTCGTCCGCCTCTTCCCTTTCTTCCTCCTCGTCTTCTATGGTGGCGTCCTCCGCCTCCGCGTCCAGCATGGGGGTTGATTGCATCCATTGTTGGTTAGGTGAGAAGATAGATACCCGACAGCAAAAAAGAATGAAGTGTGATGGAAGAGAGAGATGGATACCTAAAAGGGAAAGAGGGCTCGCCCAGCGGGCAAAGCAACTCAATGGGGTTCTTATGCGATAAGTATGCTGAGGCTTCTTGGGTACAATACTTATGGAGAAAGCCGTCAGCATTGCTTAGATAACCATCTTATGGCTCTCTTTTACTTGGGCACTGGTGATTCGGTGTTCACGGCAGGTCGGTAAATTAATGGTGTGTGGAAAAACTAGTTCCGCTAGTTCTTTTACTTTTACGTCATCTGCTCCAAAACATCAGAACGATTACGATGCCTTGACCGTTCCTGCTCTCTGGTCCTATGTAATTGTCCACACATTCAGTCGACGCATCTACCTCCAGGGCTATTTGATCTTAGCCTCTGTCACCTCCTCATTGCATCACTTCCACTACTCCTAATGCCTCAAGGAAACTCTTGCGTTGGAGTGAACATATGTATGAGCAGAGAGACAAGTACAGTATTGCGGAAGGTGATAACATGAAGCAAGCCAAGCACGTGCACCTTCACCACCTGCAGAATGTCATTTCTTTCAAGACGGGATGACGCACTCTGTTCCCTCTCTGCTCTACTGAACTATTTGACACGAGATTTGAACAGCTTTTGATTTGACTCATCACGTCATAGTTTGAGCAATTGTATGTTCGATTATCTGCTGGACAGGGTAGTGCCACGCTCAACTGCTGATGTATTTTTGCCTGCGGAACTCCGATTGAGGAGAACATTTCTCCGATATCTAGCGCGCTGGTGTGTTGTCATGACTTTGCACGCACGCCAAATCAGCGCGATGAATGTGCTCTTCTTTCATCAACTTCAGCAGTGCCTTTTCCTAGAGTGAATCACTTTGCTCCATTCCCATTCACCGCCTTATCATTTATCAGCTGCTGCTGCTGCTTCTAACGCAGCAGCGGCTCTAGCCTTCTCGCAACAATCCTGCCAATCGTCAATAAAATTCTGACACAAATGCTCTTTATGATCTCGTTTGGCTAAACACCACTGAATGGCACACGCTTGTTTGGCACATTTTCTTTGTTCAGGTGGTGCATCGTCTTTCTGGGCTTGTCTTCGGCCTTTACCGGTGTAGACGAATACCATCTCTATGGTACAATAGGAGTCTAATATTTGATTTGAGAGATAATCGACGATGAAAACGAAGAGACTTTATTGTTTGGAGGAGATTGTTGCTTACTTATTATCGGGTGATTCGTAGACAAAGATGTAAGAGGATACCAACGCCAACGCCCATGGTAAAGCAGCACTGTGCGCACTGCGTTGTATGCATGAGAAGATTGTGGTGGAGAGAGAAGAGAGATCTAAGATGTAGTGACGGCGATTCTTCACGAGTTCCTGTGTTAAAAGAGCGACCTCTGAAGGGATTTTTCCTTCCTTCCTCTCTGCTCCGCGTCTCCTCAGGAGGTAAGGTGCGGGCGGACTCGAAGCTAGAGCTTCGGCCATAATATCATGATCAATTCAATTCAGGGCCGCCAGCCACCAGTAACCGATAGATAGTAATACCTGGAGACCAACTCGTTCAGATCATCAAAGTAACAGGACTGAATTTGCATTGAAATGAGCTATAGAGATCATTCAACTGGGTTATTTTAAGGCGACGGCGCAAAAGACCATTGCGACAACATTATTCTGATTGGGGACGTTCTTCTTTATTATTTAATAGATCGCAAATATATAGGAGGGCATTTCTGATATGGCGGACTCTTCTATAGATGATGCTAGAGGTCAAAATGTCATCCAGGACGACGACATAGGACCTTCATCCAGAATGACTTCGCGTGAAATGGAGGTCAATGCAGCGGATGTTGACGAAACTGACACCGCGCCCCCTCCGCCATCTTCTCCCATATCAAATAATGGCGATGGCAATCCTTACTCTCGCAGCGATCACGATCATGACGATAATCCAAACAATATCTCTCCAATAATTACATCCATGCCAAAGAATAAAAAACAAAAGCAACGTGACAAAATGCAACGCCGGGTACCTGGTTCCTTAGATCTCGATTATATCACTCCACGAATTATCGGTATGGCTCCTCCCCGTGTCAAATTCGGCAATGCTGCAGGCGTCGGTGGTGATGATAACAATAGCAACGACGCTACTGCTGCTGCTGCAATCAAACAACAATCGAATCGACAAAGGCGTCAAAAGGGAAATGATCCTGGAGAACTTTCGACATTTTTAGAGAAGCGTCATGCACGGAGATATTTATTGTTCAATGTGTCAGATGAGGATGCAGATGATAGATCGATGTTATTGTTAGGGAAGCAGGTGGTACATTTACCATGGGGATCTCCAAAGATTCCTCATCCAAATGATGAGATAAACAACGATGGTACTACCCCCAAAGGACAAATAATGAGCAATAACAGTCCAATGGGAGGAGATAGTCCCTACTCATTTTTCAGGAGAGATACTACAGAGTCCAGTGCTACTGGTGGTGGAAAGTCACCATCGTCGGGCACTCCAGCTATTGCACGAGTTATGGATATTTGTTATGCGTTACATGCCTATTTGTCAATACCGCCGCAAGATTTGCCTATGGAATTGCAGCAGCAAGAGGAACAATCTAGTTTACAATTACTGGCTCAACAGCAGCAACATCAACAACAATTTCCAAAACTCAAAAAGAAAAAGGGGAAGCACAATCATCACTCACAAAAGTCTTCCACCGTTGCATGTATATATTGTGGCAACGGTAAAACTCGCACCGGAGTAATCGTGGCATGCTATCTCAGATTTTGCAACGAGGTACCAGATGCATTAAGTGGATTCGATATATTTTGTCACCGAAGAGGCATAAAGTCATCATCGTCAAACTCGGCAGATGATATATCGAGTCATATCCCACCAAGCTTACGGCAATTCTTTAGCAACTTTGATGAATTGGTAGCAAAGAATCATTACCCATATTCGAAGCCATTAATGCTAAAGTCGATACACTTGCAGGGTGTACCAGTGGATGATATGCCATGTGTGGACATTTTTGAGTACGGAGATGTCATAAAAGAGCAAATATACTCGTCGCATGATGATACTTCCTTGAATCAGTGGGATGATGAAGAGGGCACGTACAAAATCGGTCAATTGCTCAGTCAGGATTTCACATTAGTTTGTCGATTTGGGGGGGAATTTGCTGGGGATGATCAAGATCCTAGCAAAGTACTGTTTCGGTATGTAAACTCACCCAACTTTATGAATGAAGGGAATTTTGAGCTTGGTATGGTCAATGTCGATATGATGAGGCGGTATGCTGACTCTTTTGACGAGGAAGACTTTCTTTTGACATTAGTATTTGAGTCTGTCGGTGACGAAGACAAACACGCATATTCTGATAGCCGCAAAAAGAAATTAATGCTTGGTGCGTCAAAGTTTGATGGCCGTGTACTTGAGGGGAAAGATCTCATTCTTGAAGGGTGGCGAGTGTTATCAGATGCTCATCTGTCTCGATTTTCTGCCGAGATTGAAAATGAGCTGATGATGGACTCTTCCTTTGTACTGAAAGTCATTGAAAATGAGATAGATTTCCGTCATATAGCGTTGCAGCTCACAAATGGAGATGTTGGTTCGGCAAGAGCGGAGTNAAAATGAGATAGATTTCCGTCATATAGCGTTGCAGCTCACAAATGGAGATGTTGGTTCGGCAAGAGCGGAGTTGTTGGAAGGTCTGTTCGGATTCTTATTCAATAGCGAGATGCAACGATCGAATCTGGACGAAACGGAACACAGTCGCTCCGATCAAAAATCGTATTTAAGTTCTGAGATGAGCGTAATTAGCAATGCAGCCACGTCACAAACCGATCAAAGTACATTGGATCAAAACGATGGTGAACTGAATGCCGACGAATCCGGTAATTTAACGGCTTCTGGTGCAGAGAAGTCTGAGCCGAAGAATGAGCTTTTAGAACGTACTGATAGTGATGAAGTTGGTCAGAAATCAATGAATAATTTGAATATTGACAGTGATGACTCCGCAATGTCCGCCGTGATGGAGAATGTCGATGATAACGCTGAGCAAGTAATTACAGATTCAAATGTTGCCATCGATGATCGAACCAAATTGGCTCATACGGTACATCATGATGATGCACTGCTTGACACGACCCCCCATGCAACAAACACAATCCAAGAAGTTGAAAAATATTCCCAGGGAAGCAAAGTCACAGCATCAGAAGGAAATGATGGCACAAACGATGATTTACTTTGCGTGTTGCGGTGCTGTGGTGGCATGGGTATTGCTATCGTAGGCGCGGAGGGTACAAAGACTTCTGATGATACTACATCGGAGGGCGCTTCTGTAGCCGATAGCATTATTGCTCATGTTGATCCAATTGTTGACAGGTCCACTACTGTAACTGAGAAAGATTCGACAAAATCACCAGCTAACCATGTGGGGAAGAATCATACAAGACAACCGTCATCCATTGAATGCTTAGCCGATGCTCTGACTGGCTCTGGCGATTCAAAAGCAGATGAACAATCAACGATTCTGCCGCAACCAGTAGATGGGAATGAAGGTGATGAACAGGCGGTGATTTCGGACGAGTATCTGAAGTACCGCAGAATGTTGAAAATGGTAAGCAATTTTCCTTCATCCTCAATGACAACACAATTTATAGCAACTAATCTTTTTTGTTTTCGATATTTTCTCTTTCATCAGGGGCTTCCAACTGGTGCAGTTGAGAATGCAATGCAACGTGATGGACTGGACCCACGAAAATATGTCTCGATGTCCAAGGTTGGATTACCAGACGGTGCTATAAGGAATGCTATGGTGCGAGACGGACTAGATCCCTCTTTAATGGACGTCCTCAAATCTGTAATGTCGATTGCGGATGAAGCTGAGAAAGGAAGGGTTGCAACTTCGAAAGAGGATGCGGATGAAGAATCCGAACCAGTGAAAGAATACAGCGTTGAAGAGTCAAATCCTCAGTATGAGGCGATTGTTCGCAGCACTAACGTCCCAGCAGGAGGAGGAAGTTCGTCGAGCATCGCCGCAACTAAACAAAAGGAAGTCGAAGGTAATGAAAATGATCCGTCCAGTCCGATTAACGCACAAAGGGGGATGAGAGAGAAACCAGTGAATATAGCAGCAATTGCCGCGGCATTGGCTACCAAGAAGACACAAAAGGCTGAGGATGAATTAACTTCTGGGTCGGGAGGACCGATGATTGTGGCAGCGATGACTGCAGCGGCTGCTCAGAAGAAAATGCAAAAGGATGAGAGTGCATCAAATTCTGAATCTAGAAAACCGATGAGCATAGCAGCAATGGCCGCAGCAGCTGCTCAAAAGAAAACACAAGCAGCCGAGGATGGATCTACTTCTGGAGGACCAATGAGCATAGCAGAAATGGCCGCCGCAGCTGCTAAAAAGAAGACACAAAAGGCCGAGTCTGGGCCTGTTGTTGGATTTGGAGAACCGATGAGTATAGCAGCGATGGCTGCAGCGGCTGCTCAGAAAAAGAAAGAGAAGTCTGATGCTGTATCAAATCCTGAATCTGATGGACCGATGAGTATAGCAGCGATGGCTGCGGCGGCTGCTCAGAAAAAGGCTGAAGCTAGGCCTCCAGCTGGAGGACCGATGGGCATAGCAGCTATGGCCGCGGCAGCTGCTCAGAAGAAGACACAAAAGGCTGAGACTGGGCCTGCTCCTGCTGGAGGACCAATGAGCATAGCAGCTATGGCCGCAGCAGCTGCTCAGAAAAAATCACAAGCAGCCG
>JALLBH010000091.1:0-45648 GCA_036940005.1 Skeletonema menzelii
TGTCCTTCTTAGCTATCGTTACCAACTATAATGGGCCACTAGCAGCGCCTCAGGCTCGTATTCACGTTGCTACGCATATATAGTTGGCGAAATAGGGGCTAGCTCTTACCTCAAATTGGCCATTAAAGCCGAGACCTCTTGGATTGTTTGACGTACTGCTGCACACCCAATCCCTTCTTTACACAATCTTTCAGTAGTTCACTTGGTCGAAAGTATTCACTGCCAGGGTGCATTATATGCAACTCCTCGAGCTTGCGAAGTACAACTTGGAGACCAACTTCATTATCAGCCCAAAACATGGGTCCACCCCTGTATGCTGGCCAACCATATCCATACAGGTATATTATGTCAATATCAGAAGGATCAGATGCAATGCCCTCTTCCAAGATCTTGAAACCTTCGTTGACAAGAGGAAACAAGACTCGTTGCACTATCTCATCCTTTCCAAGTTTTGTGCCTCTAGATGGTGAATCTTTGGAATATTTGTCAAGCAGTTGCTGCATTTCTGTTGATGGCAGAGGTTTGCGACCTTTCCCTACTTTGGGGTCATAATTGTACCAACCCTTTTGAACTTTCTGTCCCAGGCGACCCATTTTCTCAACCATCTCATCAGCTATCTCAGTATATCTCATTCCTGGCGATCGATTCTTCCCAACTTGCCCAGTCTTGGGATCACGAAGAAGACCCTTCTCTCTTCGAATGTTATAGCCTATATCGTTTCCAGCAACATCTGACACTTGAAATGGACCGAGTGCCATTCCAAAGTACTTTGGACCAATGGCTGAATCTACATCAGAGATTGTAAGTCCAGCCTCTCCACCACCGTGACCAACGAGAGTCAATGTGGATTCTGTTGTGTACGGATGCATCATGCGATTTCCAACGAAACCATCACAGTTCCCAACAACAATGGGAATTTTGCGAATCAGCTTTGTAACTGCGCGTATTGTTTCTAGAGTATCCGCTGATGTATCTTTGCCCCTAACTACCTCCACCAACTTCATAATATGAGCAGGAGAGAAGAAATGCATACCCGCACAAAATTTTCGTCGTTTAGGAGATAGCGAGGATGAAATGGCGTCTACATCCAAAGTAGATGTGTTGCTCAATAACAGAGCATCTTCCTTCTTGACGATAGAGTCGAGTTTAGAAAAGATATCACGCTTCACGCCGAGATTTTCAAACACGGCCTCAACGACAAGATCACAGTCGGCTAAGCTTGAAAGATCCGTCGAAGACTTGAGACAAGCTAAGGCTGCTTTCATTTTAGAAGGTGACAAACGACCTTTCTTGGCATCAACTTGTAGTGTTTGTTGAATGTATTTGACTCCAGCTTCAAGACCTTTGGGGTTCACATCTAACAATATTACAGGTGCATACCCAGCTTTTAGGAATGATATCGCAATTCCTCGTCCCATGGTACCTGCACCAATCACACCAATAGTACCTTTGCCTTTTGCAAGCGAGTTAGTTGACTTCCTTTTTCCACTCGATGAAGCTCGTTCTGCAAAGAAGATATGACGGTATGCTCTTCCTTGAAGAGAGTGGTATAACAAATCATTGAACACATTCTTCTCAACTTCCATGCCCTCTAAAAACGAAGTTAGCTCAAATGAAGCTCGTATAGCTTCCACTGTGGCATGAGCACTTTCTCCTCCAGCCCTTTTTGGTGGACATGATTGCAAAGCAAAATCACACATGTCTTCATTTTGCATCCCTTCATCATCGTTTGGAACAGATCGATTGCACAGACGACGGCTCTCTAAAGTTATAGGTGGAAGCTTTGATGCCCAGCTTGCCCATCGCACTGCACAATCTACAACGGATTCCTCGTTTGTCGCAACTCCGTCCAAGAAACCAAATTTCATTCCCTCAGCACTACTGCAGTTTATTCTGCCTCTAACGATTACATCCAAAGCATAACGCACTCCACACAACCTTGGAAGCCGTTGAGTTCCTCCAGCCCCGGGGATGAGTCCAATTTTGACTTCTGGCAGTCCATATTTCAATGATTTGTCTGCAACTCGATACTGTGCCGCAAGCGCAAGTTCCATGCCACCACCAAGACATGCACCTGTTAAAGCGGCTATAATTGGCTTCGAAGAGCCTTCGATAAGATGAGCCAAATCATTAAGTGTAGGTATTCCACCAGGTTCAGATGTGGTCACACTCCCTCCGGAACTTCCCGAAAACTCCTTGATATCTGCACCAGCACTAAAGACACCTCTGCCATCAGGCCTGCCGACAAGGACGATGGCCAGTATCGATGGATCTTTTAATGCACTGACCAATTCCGTTTGCAAATACTGACGTACGTGAGCGCTAAGAGCATTTACGGGGTTGGGGACACCCGGAGGGCTGCCATTTGAGATTGCAATGAGCGCTACGCTGGAAGGGATGGTCATGGTGATTATTTTTTATCTCTTCACATCATCATCTGACATCTGTGATTTTTGATTTTTTGTGAAGATTCACTTCGGAGTAAGTAAGAGACGACTTGTACTGTAAGAAGTAATACTCTCCACTTTAATACCGGTACCTTGGCTCCACATACGTCACACACCAACCACCATCAAAAGAACCGCCATGTGTCGCCTCTCCCCCCCAACAACGGCCATCTCGAACTTTTCCGATCCCACTCGTAGCAACACACATCATACACACCAAAATGAAGCTCTTTCTTTCACTCTTTGCCCTTGTTGCTTCGGCAAATGCCTTCGCTCCTGCTACCTCCGGAGTTGTCTCCCGATCGGTGGCTTTGAATGTAAAAACTGGACCCGCTGGCACACCTGCTAAATCCAAGGAAGAGGACTTGGAGCTCACCACACAAGTTATCTTGGACTATGTTAATTCTCAAGCTGACGAGGCTGGTGTCGATGACAGTGATGACGAGTAAACTCTCAATCAATCATTTCATTTATAACCAGTAGCTGTGTATTTGCAGTCAAAGTGAAAAAACAAGTATAGGTATTATAGTATATCAGGTTTGGGAGGTATAATCATTCAGCTCAACATTTTTATGGATGTTCTGTGGTGCTAGATCTACCTATGTCTCATGAGTAAAGAGAAGCAGTAAACTAACGTCCCTGAGAATTATCTTTCAAAAATGATGAGTATGAGTAAAAGTCGTTCAATAGTCTCTGCTTCAATTTTGTTCAACAGGTTGCAATATGATAAACAACACCATGAATGAAACTCGTGCCTATATTTAGTCTTGGCATGGTGATACATACACACCATTACAATGCGTATCAGTAAACGTCAATACTTTGAAGTGTGGATTCGACTCTGCTATCTTCTTGAGCCATTCATTGCAAGCTCCACATGGTTTCAAGGGATTCAAATCTTCCAATGACTGCAAGACAAGTGTCTCTTTCTGTTTCTTCACGCCACCAACAACTTTGACACTGGATTTGGTCTTTCGAGATGACGATTTCCCATACAGTGTGATGCGCCGCTTGGGAGTAGAGCTTCCAGATAGTGGGATGCTGTTGGATCGTGGTCTTGATGGACTTGGGAGATGAGATATGTGGAGGTCAGGAAACAGTGGCACATCCTTTTCAGAAGTAATTGCTTCTTTTCCTGTGGCAGAATCAGGTTGAAGTATGTCCATCTCCCATTCATCTGACTTTGTATTTTCTTCTGCAATACTTGCAAAACTAGATGAACTTCTAACCCTACGCATGCCTCCATCCGTAGATTGGTGCTGTTTGAGCTTCTGCTCGACCTCAAGCACGAAGTCCACGCCATCTTTCTCAGGTGGGCTGACGGGCTGGCAAAAGGATGATCCCCCAGGAGGCGGAGATTGTAGCTTGCTCGGTTCTTCTGGCAGCGTTACCGCTAAAACAGCGACCATCAATAAATCTTCTCGTTTTAGGCCAGGGTTTTGAGCCAATGCCGTTCCAATGACGTTACGTTCGGCGCAGAGTGATCCAGTAGGCATTGAAACTTCCATGTTGGTGCCACGGTAGAGAATATCTGTTCCGTCAGGCTTTCGAACGAGGAGCACAGCAAGCACCGGCTTTTTCGTCTTACGCAACCAAAATTTCTTCAAGTCGCTTCTGCTGCCAGACTGAACCGTTTCTAGAAAGTCTTTTCTGAACTGAATCATCTCTGCAACTAGCTTCGACACTTCACCAGAAGTTTGATTTATTGCCATCGGCGGAACCGTTTCCATTTCTTCAAAGCTGTGCACTTCAATATCCTCATCCGTAATCTTCGACTCGTGCCAAAAGGTTTTCAATTGCCAAAAGTGAAAGTACGTCGGTCTGTAAGGCCGCAGTGCAGATTGAATTGCAAAAGATCGCGCAGCAGATCCATCTGCAAAACTGTATGTGACAGATACTGATTGTTTCCAATCAGGATTGAATTCATTGCGCTCCATTCCAGAATGCCCATTCATACTTGCAATTTCATCGGGATACGGCTCATTCCTAGCATGTGCATCTCTATACGAGTCAATACACGGCATCAATTCTTGAGTCGCAAAAGTAATGTTTTCCTCCCACCGAAAAATATTTGTATCTGAGTGAATCTTCACAACAGTGACATCAGGGTAGAGTGTATTGATGAAAAGCTCCATGAGCTCAGCACAAGCGCGTGTTGAGTTTCCGTTGATTGAATGTGTCCAGTTGCGAGGCGTTCCTACGCCACTAACAAGAACTATCACTTTCTTGACATTTGGTGTATATAATGGGGCAGCAACGTTGGATGAAGGAGCTTTCCTGTCGTCTCCGAACTTATCAGCAATCTGGCCAAGCCATCTAGGCAGCAATGTTGAAAGCAAAGGAAAGAACACAGCGCCAATCTGTAGATCATTTTCGATAGGGTTGCGGCTAGGTGTGAGAAAGCTGGTCAATTGTTGAGATGGAATCGAAGTAGTTCTCCTCGGAGTCTCTCCAAGCATCGAAGGATCAACTCTAGAGATGTCGCGTCCTCTCAATCTTATCGAAGGTAGATCTTCATTTTTATCAAGAATCAAGGAATCAGGTACTTCTTCGGCTTCTTTGCTTTCTCCATGGCAATGCTCAAGATTGAACCCAACGGGGAGCATGTATTGATCACTCGGTCGTGGGGTGACAAGAGTGTATCGCGCACAAGCATTTGATCTCTCATAACGAGGATAATTGATGATATTTCTATGAAGCGGATGATACCTGGAATCAGTTGACTCATTGTTGGTAGGTATTGATAGGTGGTGCAATGCACCTACGATGCGCTTTGAAAACATGTCAAATGCTGAAAATCTAGGCCTCGACAGAATGTACTTCTCATCTCTATTGTCTCTTTCTTCGCTATTAGACGCTGATACTTTCCTGCCATTCTCGACGCCGCTTGCATTGGTAGATTCTTCCTTCTTTAGATCCAACAATGGATTAATCAATGATGACATGCGTTTGTTTTCAACAGACGTTAGTCCCAGAATCAAGTCCGTATGACTGACGTTGTGCACAAGAATTTCAAGAAATTTTCTTCGACTCTCATCAGCCACCAGAGAAGTTGTCGGTTGCATTTCTACACTGCATTCTGACACCATACTTTGCAATGAATCGCTCCGCCGCCGACGTTCTTCAGCGCTTGAAGGCAGTGGTGGCCGAGAATGCACACTCAATGGAGAAGACAATACCACATTTGTATTGGAAGGTTGAGGTGGCCGAGGAGGTGATAACAGTATATTTTCACTGGACGGTTTATCTTCCTTTGCAGAAGCTGTCTTTACCTCCTCCACATTGTCCTCCGATGCTTTGTATTGATCATCAGATTCGTGTATTATATCGTTCTCTTCTTCAAGATCATCATAGTCGGTATTTGAACCACATCGATTTGATAACAGTGATGGATAGACCCACAACATTAAACAAAACGACGTCATCACGGAAGACGCGTACATTCCGCAAAACACCAATGGGGAAGTGGCCCCCCTATTGCTTCCTGTGCTTCTATTGAGCTGATAGTTCCAGACGCCATAGAGAAGCAGTGGTGGGGTTGCAGTGAGTCCTAGCAATGTATAGGTCCGTCGAGACATCAATCTGCGTAACATCTGTTTTGTACCAGTAATTGCACTGCATATCAGCGGGAAATCGTTGTTGTGTATTGTCTCGATAGAACTCTTTTCTGCATTGTTTCTGCTGCCTATGACACTCAAAACTTCTTTCGCAATGAATCGCGATACTTCTAACGCTACTCCGAACAACGCTATCCGCGTCAAATCAACTGTCGCCTCTTTACTGGATGGCATCATAATGTTGTTTGTAACATTGGTATAGGAAAGAACTTCTACTCTCAGAACATTTTCGACATATTATGTACATCGCTGGGATGACGGATGAGGAAGGTCAAGATTCAAAATATATCTTCAGGGTTCAGTGGGCATGCCCGATTTATTTTCACTTAGTTCAATGTTACATTATTGTTATGAGCTCGGTCTAATCGGGGGCACGCCTCAAAGACGTGCCAAATCCGCCCCCGAAATCTTTTGCGTCAACAAAATAATGAAAACTGGAAAATCACGCTCTTATCACTTCTTAGAAAATTAGGTGATGTTGCGTTATCGCTACCTCTAGACACTAGACATCATTTAACCAATAATTGGAGTCTTCATACGCCGAGGGCTGAACCAAACAGCGTTGCAGTCGGAACGTGCAATATTAGATAAAGTGACGATGATGAGGCAACTTCTACTATCAAGGCTATCACGCCACGCGGCGGTCAAACACCGTCCCATCAGTACTACGCGTATCTCCCAGAATTTGGTTCCCATTGTTGTGGAGCAAGGGGCGATGGGCGAACGCTCATTTGATATCTACTCACGCCTTCTCAGAGAGAGGATCATTTGCGTCCATGGCCAGGTTACTGATCAGATGGCAAGTCTTGTCACTGCACAACTTTTATTTCTCGAGAGTGAAGCTCCAGAAAAGCCAGTATTCATGTATATCAACTCACCTGGTGGACTTGTGACTGCTGGTATGGCAATGTATGATACTATGCAGTACATTCACCCTGATGTACATACAATTTGCATGGGGCAAGCTGCCAGTATGGGGAGTTTACTTCTAGCAGGTGGGGCTCCCGGATGTAGATATGCTCTACCAAATGCGAGAATTATGTTACATCAACCAAGTGGGGGCGCTCAGGGCATGGCGAGTGACATCGACATTCAAGCTCGTGAGATTTTGAGAACTAGAGCCAACTTAAATCAACTTTATGTGAATCATACTGGTCAAAAGTTGGAAGATATTGAAAGGGTAATGGATAGAGATACATTTTTTGATGTCGAGACGGCAAAGGATTTTGGTGTTATAGATGAGATTTTGACAAAGAGACCTATCCCAAGCGATGAAGATAAGGAAATCTTCCAAGAATGAGGAGTATACTGCGTAAAATAAAAGATTATGTTGTACATATCAATCTCTAACTTTGCTTGCATGTGTCGAGTTTCTTCTTCGCCAATCTTTCTGATATTGCCTTCCAAACAACAGTGAACAACATTGCATTCAAAGCGTTCGCTGTCAGCTTGCTCGTAAGACCTCTGAAGAATAATCCCTTCAATCCATCCTTTTCAATGATTTGCCTCGCTGCCTCTGAATAGCCGATCGGTTCAACAGAAGTTTGTTTGTAGGTTTTGAGTACTCTGATTGCATTGCTGCACAGATCCGAGACAAGGGAGCTGCACAGACCTAACAAAGCTCTCCGAATATTCTTTCTCATTGGATTCTGTTTGTTCTGTGTCAGATGCGCATCCATGATTTGATTGCGCACAGTAAATGCTTCTAAAAAGTTGTATGTAACAAACCAGGGGTAGTGCCCCACCCAGGTTGCAGCAGATGCACCAAGCGCTCCCTCGTAGAGAGCACTAAAGCCAGATTTGGCCACTTTGTTATGCAAGTTTTGAAGTCCCTCAGTGCCATGGACTTGCATCATAGTTTTCACTGTATCAGCAGGTGCAATGAGTATTCTCCAACTGGCCGCTAAAGAAGATGCAAACATAGTTACCACTGCAGCAGGCCATGAATCTGAGAGTAACTCTCTACTCAATTCATTAGAAAATATGTCACCAAATCGTGACAGCGGCATCATAACCAACGCGGGCACGATGCCCTTGTAAAATCTAGGCACTCCACCTTGAGAATATAGTTGATTGATTGCTTCTGACATGGTTACACCATTGACATGTTGGTAGGACATAGCAGTACGGAGCCCTGTTTGGAATGATTGTTGGAATTAAAAATGTTAGATTGGCATCATCAACATTCTTCATTGACTTCAACATCAAATTCGAGATTATTCAATCAATCCAAGCCACGCATCGCGTAAAGACGTCAATGCCACTGTGCCACACAGTCATCCAGCAGCACACCAGTGAAATACTCACACATAAGCAAAAAGACAGAGACAACCGATGCCATTGATGCCGCATAGCCGTCACGAACGGCACGGGCGGCCTTGGCGGTGACTTTCCCTAGCGCCATGGTTTCGATGTTCGATGTTCGTGATTGTTAGCCTACATATTGTAGCGTAAGCTAAGGTACACAAATAATTTCTGTATCCCTACTTACCAGTAACTTATTATTTTTAAAGTACTCAATTTTGCCTATGTACGTATCTATCTACCATACATAGCTTACCACACAACATAACACAGGAACAACGGTAGCACCAAACACCGCCCATCCCAGCAACGAAGCGAATGATCTGCGCTGATGATAAATAGCCAATGTTATATTCATGATTCACTAGTATCGAAATGGCTGGTCGACCGCGGTTAGTACACGAGGGCTCGCCCATAATAGATGAAGGAGATAATGATAATCCGGAAGAGCCGTGGACCAATGCGAGAGAATCGCACCAGCAACGCTCACAACAATCACTAGGTTCCCTTGCAAGTCGCGCTGGTTCTGGTTCTACTACTACAACGCAGCAACACCACAGACCGTATAAATTGCAGACACGTCTTGTTATTGGAGGCGAGGCAGCAAGAACTGCACATGAAGATGATGCAACTATAATGGAAGAGGAGAATCATGCTCATGCCCATGCTGCTACTCACAATGGTCACCATCATTATGGATACAGCCATTCGTGTGATGCGCATCATCAACAGCATCACTATACTTTGGGTGGGTCTATGCAACAAAGCCAAAACAACTTCCGAACCGAGCATTCACAAATGAATAATCCCGTTTCTCCACCAATCGTTCACAACGTGCCATCACCATCAACGTCTCCCTTGATTGTTATCGACGGAGCCAATATTGCCTACAATTACGCTGAGTCGTTGGATCCATCATCATCTCTACAAAACAGCAATCACAACCAATCACGATACAACAAACGGCAACCCAACCCCCACGGGATTAGACTCGCAATTGAATACTTCTTGAGTCGAAAATGTCGAGTTCAGGCAGTAGTCCCTACCTCTTGGTACAGACTGCGACCTCGCAATAAGAATGAAGGCGATGCTAAAATGGTGACAGATGAAGTTGATGAATTGCGTAGTTTGCGTGAGCAGGGATTTTTGGTAGCGTGTCCTCCAGGAGACGACGACGATGCGTACGCTCTTGCCCTGGCTAGAAGGGAGGAAGATCGACTGAATAAAAAATCAACAATAACAGCAACTCATTATGATGATGATATCATGATGGATGACGATGAAGACGGTGGCCTTATTCCAGATTCATTGCTAGGCGGCTATGTCTTATCAAATGACTTCTTTCACGATGCTGTACGTCGTGAAGAGCAAGCAAGAAAAGATCATCAACAATTGTACACTGCTGTGTCATCTTCTTTGAACGGAAGGAGGTCTTCTTTGAGAGAGTGGCTCAATCAAAACCGTATTTCATATTCGTTTGCCAATGTCGGACAAATGTTTCAAGGAGGACAGGTAGAGATGGAGTTTTTGCCAAACCCACGACATCCTTTGATTGAATGTATTGATGCACTTCATCGATTCGGTAACGATTTGTAAAGGAATTGCTTAACAGAGGTTGTTACCACTTCACTTTATTAGTCACTAATCCTCTAGGTATAATCTTGGAATATCTGAGCGGCGTACATATTGTAACATGTACGCGCTGCTCGTTCGGCCGCCATACCCAAACCCTCCACCACTAACAGAACTTGATCTACCAAACGAAAAAATACGCGAGAACAGTCCACGCTGTTTTTTCCTCGCGTTGTTACCTTCAACACTTTGTGATCGCTTCCGTCTATATCTGCCTCCATAGGCATCCGCGACAACTTCTCTGTAGTCGACTCTGGTTACCTGCGAGTCATCAAATCTGTACCAATCATCTGATCGGATATCAGGACGAACATAAGAATAGTAATGGCCACTGCCATACTCTCCTCTGTGAATGACAATCGATTGCAAGTCGTAAACGGTATCATCACCTCCCTCCTCTCCGTCACCAGATATGATTTCTGATAAGCTCAACCTCAATGGGAATTTGACACAGTCATTAATCTTACTTGTCTCACCCGTTTCCCAATCATATTTGAATCGTTTTAGATGCAGCTGCAAAAGTGAAGGCAAGCCCTCACGCTTGAGTGACGAACCTTTGAGTGCGTCTACCTTCTCGGCTCCCTTTTCTGGGCGCCATCCGTTACCTTCTGATACACGAAGCGTTTCGGGTTCAGTGAACATTTCTTGAAGGGATGTCTCAATAGAGCCGACATTTCCCTCGGCTACAGGTATGGACAGATCTAAAAATGGTTCGGTTCGTACACGTTCTCGTGGCTGTGTGTCAGTTGTATGCTCTGCTCCATCTATCCCCGACCCTGGTAAAATTTCCCTGACATAGTCTTCAAAGTAGCCACTGTACAACTGCGACAACTGGTCGTAATCAACCTCTGGAATGAACAGCTTCCAAAACTCCTGTCCATCTTGTTGTACATATGGATTGATCCCCAGCGCGCGACAAAGAATATTTGTAGTTCCAGACGACGGGGCTGTGCTCAGAGAGCTAAATGTGTGTTGCAGAGAACGCAAGGCGATGGAAATGGGACGTACTTCTTGCTTCAATTCTGTTTTACGGACTGTTTTCGTGTTGGTGGGCCGCGGTTCCTCTGCGTCGTTGTCCATTCCTTGCTCAGCAGAATCTTGGTTCGGTGTGCTTTCATCATTGTTGGTATCGACTTCATTTGTATCATCACTATTAGGCACAACTTCTACTTCATCGACCACGCTATCGTCTTTCTTTTCTTCTTCTACTTCCACTTCAACCTCGACTTCGACCACTTCATCTTGTGCACTCAACACCAGTTGCCTCAAATAAGGAACATGGTATGCACATTGTAATTGAGAGTTGAGGTAGCAAGTGTTTCCAAGATTGACCAGTCCGGCGTATGACTTTTGATCGTCTATATCACCTCCTCTTGGAATGGAATCGACCACTGATCTCGACCAATCTTGCTCATTGTCTTCTACATGCATAGATGATGTGACTGGTTGTCTTGTTTCTTCTTCTAATAATGATACGACTTCATTCCAAAGAGCAGTTGCTACCTTTCTATCAAAACGAGTGGAACTCTTCGTATCTCGCTCCTTGTTGCATTCTCCCATACACGTATCAGGGTCCGCTGCCATGGTCAGACAGGATTGAGATTGAATTGCATGATTTTTATGCCCCTGGAACAATTGTCGATTTCCATTAAGTAGAACCCTGCGACTTTCACTAATCCAGCCACCACCACCACCGCTTAATACCAGCCACCGTAGAGAAAATGTATTCTTGGGCAATAGAGATGCCACGAGAAGCATTGTCATTAACGATGCAGGTCGGTAGACAGCCAACGGAAATGGAGTACATGCTCCTCCAGTAGTGTGAACTAGTGGTGCAGGCGCAGTCATTTGATTGCTGATACGATGAGAGCGACAACGTTCTGATTTCACTTCGTCGTGCATCATTTGTGTTCGTCCAGACGCAGCTCCAAGTTTCTTCAACGAGCATCGGCTGGACGACGATCTTGAAGCTCTCGGCCGACGCTTTTGTCTGCTATGATGATGATTTCTTCGACGAGTCATGTTGCTGTCTCCTCGTCTATATGGTAAAATGAGCCAATACCATGACAAAAAGCCGCTCTCTACAGCAGAGCATTGGATAGAGATTCGTAGGATGGAGATTCAACCCCCGTGCGTGAACGGTGAACGAAGCGAAATGAAAAATGGATGGAGATAGAGGAGAGGCACCCTCGCCACGCGCGCATGACGTAACGTGCCCTCGTTCTCGTCTCTACAACATAATAGCGTCTATCTAGCAAACAAAGGCGGGCGGCGCCGTTCTCCACGCCCGCCACGCGTAGGGATGACGACAGAGACGACGCAAGCATGACGTCAACACAAAGTTTAGCTCTCAGTAAAATGTACTTATTGTACTTTGTTATTTTGTTTTACAACTAACTTATTTTGAACTAAAGCCAATTGTTTTGACTTATTCTTTTATATCAAACTATAAAATTTACTTATACTTTTAATTTCTCTCCCTCTTTCATCTCTCTTTCATCCCCCACCCACCGCGCTGCCCTTCTTGTCCTTGACCTCGAAGTTGGCAGTAACACGTACTTGCGCTGCTTCCTTTATGTATTGCCGCCAAGCTACTAGCGCATTGGCATAAATAGTAACCAAAAACACAAGAGGGGGATTGTATTTGATCTGGAAAAATTCACGTCATTGGTGAGTACCTGCAAACTGCAGCTAAACAGCGTATCTTGGATTTTGCTAGGATTCGATTCTACCTAAACGATAGTGCATTTCTAACCTACATGTTTGATGCATTTATTCGCAACACAAAGATAAGGACACAAAACAATGGCTCCCCAGTTGTCATCTACCAGATCCAAGGCCGTGTCCAACCCAAACCTTCACCGTCGTTTCCATGATGTAGCATCTTATGTAGCTGAACTTGGTGGATCGAAAGGTCGTGTCATCGAAAAGGTCTTGATTGCCAATAATGGAGTTGGCGCTGTCAAGGCCATTCGTAGTATTCGAAGGTGGGCATATGAGGTATTTGGGGATGAGAGGGCCATTTCATTTGTAGTGATGGCTACCCCAGAGGATTTACGGTGAGTTGCAACTTTTGCTTTGCGCATTCATTTCGGTGCCAACACAGAATGAATGCGCATGTTGCAATAGCATCCTCAACTGCTTTTATGAAAACTATACTCACTTCTCGTTGATGATTTCAACTCATTTATATCTTTAGCTCCAACGCTGAATATATTCGCATGGGTGATATCATCGTTGACGTACCCGGTGGATCCAACAACCACAACTACGCCAACGTTACTCTCATCGTTGAACTTGCACGCCTACACGGAGTTCACGCCGTGTGGGCTGGATGGGGACATGCCTCAGAGAAGCCTGCACTTCCCAACTCGTTGGCCAAAAGTGATCCACCGATTAAGTTCATTGGGCCCGCAGGACCTCCTATGTATGCTCTTGGAGATAAAATTGGAAGTACGATTATTGCTCAGAATGCAGGAGTTCCGTGCATTGCATGGAATGGTGCGGATGTTGTGGCGGAGTATGATGTTGAGTCTGGAACACTTCCAGAGGAGGCATTCCAGCAGGCTTGTGTGGTCAGTGCAGCAGATGCGAGTGCATGTGCAGAGAAGATTGGTCTACCCATCATGATTAAAGCTTCAGAAGGTGGAGGAGGAAAGGGTATTCGAATGGTGAACAAAATGGAAGATGTTGCAAATGCTTACAGGCAAGTTTGTGGAGAGGTACCAGGAAGTCCTATCTTTATCATGAAACTATCAACCAACTCGAGGCACTTGGAAGTGCAACTACTTGCGGATGAATATGGCGATGCTATCGCACTCAATGGTCGTGATTGTTCCGTTCAGAGACGCCATCAAAAGATTATCGAAGAAGGCCCCCCAGTTGCAGCATCACCAGAGGTTTGGAAAAAGATGGAGGAGGCGGCTGTTTCTCTTGCCAAGGCTGTGGGGTATGCAAATGCTGGTACTGTCGAATACCTCTATTCTGAACCCGATGAGAAGTTTTACTTCTTGGAACTGAATCCACGTTTGCAAGTGGAGCATCCAGTGACAGAGATGATTACTCGAGTGAACTTACCAGCTGCTCAGTTACAGGTTGCGATGGGCATTCCTTTGCATCATATTCCTGAGATCCGTGAACTGTATGGAAAGAATCGTTTTGAGGATGATGTCTCTGACTCTAGATCTGTTATTGACTTCAGTACAGCAGAGCGTATTCCACCTTATGGACACTGCATTGCCGTCCGCATCACAGCTGAGAATGCTGAACAGGGCTTCAAACCCACAAGTGGAGGTATCCAAGAGCTTAACTTTCGATCAACTCCCAACGTTTGGGGTTACTTCAGTATGGACAGTTCTGGGTCTATTCACGAGTTTGCTGACTCTCAATTTGGGCACTTGTTTGCTAGTGGGCCCGATCGAGAGCAAGCTCGACGAAATATGGTTTTGGCATTGAAAGAATTATCGATTCGAGGAGACATCAGCACGACAGTGGATTACATCTCCAAGCTGATTGAAATGGACGATTTTATAGACAACAATATTGATACTGCTTGGCTTGATGGTATTATTGCATCCGGTGGCATTAAAATCTCTCCATCTGCCAGTTCGTTGCGTAGAGGCTCGTCTGGAGGCAGTGGTTTGAGCAATGACACGTTGGCAGTGATCGGGGCAACAATAGTCGCTTTTGATGAGTGTTCAGATGATGAGAAAACTTTCACTGGGCTGTTGGATAGAGGACAGTTACCTCCTCTCACGCTGTTGAAAATGATTCGCGATGTTGAGCTTATCTTGGATGAAGTGAAGTACAAGTTGTGCTGCACTCGCACTGGCAAAGATACGTTCAAAATTGCCATCTCAGGCATGCCTTCCAAGTGTGTGCCTACTTCCGTGCGTATGCTCAGTGATGGTGGTTACTTGATTAGTATTGGAGGCAAGAGTCAAGTGGCCTATCAGACGAGTAAGGCAGACGCTGCTAGTGGCATGAAAATCAGTGTTAATGGCAAGACCGTATCATTTTCTCCTGACTATGATCCATCATCGCTCCGCACCGATGTTGCCGGTAAACTTGTGAAGAAGCTCGTCCCTAATGGCTCACAATTGAAGAAAGGAGCTCCATACGCTGAGATTGAAGTCATGAAAATGTTCATGCCCCTCAAGGTTGAAGAAGCAGGCACGATCACGTGGGCCAATAACGAGGGCGCTGCGCTTGCCCCTGGTGATCTTCTCGCCACCTTGGAGCTGGACAATCCTGAAAACGTATCAACTGCGACTGTATTTGAAGGTGACTTGGATGTTGCCGGTTGGGGATCTGTGGGTGCAAGCGATTCGCCTACGAATAGTAAAAGACCTCACATCACTTTGAGAGAAGCATTGGATAAAGTCAAGTGTGGTATGGCGGGGTATGTTCTGTCTTCCGACGCTTTGAGACTTGTGATGAATGATATTCAAGATGCGGTTACAGATCCTGCTCTTCCTGTTTATGAGATCGATGAACAGCTCTCTGTTCTAAGTGGTAGAATCGAAGGCTCATTGTACGACGAGCTTGTGAAGATGACAACTTACTACAAGCAACTTTACGCCAATGTTCCCAAAGGCGAAACGTCAGAGAAATTCCCAGCCGATAAAGTCAAGCATTTAATTGCTGAATATGGTAGCAAAGTGAAGGATGAATCCGAACGCGCGGGTTTCGTTGCGTTGACAACTCCGTTAGTAGATACAGCTGAACCCTACACTAAAAGCCAGGCTGCGTCAATTCCTGGCTCTGAGCGTATTTTGTCCAGCTTCATTGAAATTTTGAGGAATTGGATTACTACTGAACGTTGGTTTTGTGGAGGAGTATCCTATGCGGAAGCTATTGAGAACTTGCGCAAGGCAAACAAGAATGACTCGTCTGGAATTCTTGACGCCTGTCGTGCTCACGCTCTTCTCAAGTCAACTGCAACTGTCATTTCGACAATCATTGATTCCATTTCAGATGCCGGTAAGACTGACATTGCGTCAACGGAATTGAAGTCAGTTGTCCAAGGAGCTGCAGGTCTTGTTGAGACATCTCCATGTCTTACCGACATTGCTTCGATGAGTGGAAATGAAACTTATGACCGCTTGTCTCAGAGATGCCGCAATGTTCTTATTGAAGAGTCGCTCCCAAGTATGGAGGATCGCAAGAACAAGGTGCTCAAGGTTGTTCAATCTCTTGGCGGTGAAGATCCTACGAAGCAAATTGAAGAGCTTGTTCAGGATAACATTGCAGGCTCAGATATTCTATTCCCAGTTTTGAGAGCTGCCGCAGACGTTAGCGAGCAACTGAAGGTTCTTGAAATAACAGCAAGAAAGCAGTATCAATCTTACAATATTACTGAATTCTGCCCTATGGCAGATCAAGGTGCGCTCAAGTTCATTTACCACAATAAACCTCGAGCAAGTGTTTTCAGCAGCTCTTCGCGGATCACTAGCATGACTGACTTGACCAGAGCAATGAGCAACAGCAAGCTATCTGATCTAGAGAGAAGTGATTCCGACAGCAGCCTTCAAAGTGCGGAGGAGAAAGGAAAAGTGCCATCTGATGTTCCTCGAGTTGCGTTGATGAAAATATGCAAAACAATGGGTGACTCAAACGCTTTGAAGTCAATTCTCCAGGAGTTCCCGCAGTACGATGGCAGTGCTCCCCCCTGCAAAGCTGGTCCCGCAAATGTACTTTCTATTTTTGTTCTGGAAAGTTACACTGGAGATGATGAAAGTAGCCTTGCCAAGAGTATTGAAACCCTTCTGGCTCGAGTCCTCGAAGATCTTGAAAAAGCTGATATCAGGAGAGTGACATTCGTTATCCCAAGAGCTAATCACCCGCTGCCGTCGATTTTCACTTTTAGAGAAACAGCTGATTTTACTGAAGATCACTTGTACAGAGATATTGAGCCCGAGATGTCGTATCAATTGGAGATGTTACGCCTTACAAAGAACTTCAGTGTCACTTACCTTGGCGCTCATCTATCACCATCTGGACAAGTTTATCTCTACAAAGCTACGCCAAAAGCATCTGCATTGGCGCATGATAAGAAGGCGAAGAAAGCGCCACGAATCTTTGCTCGTGCAGTGAGTTTTATCGGTGAATTCTCAGCTGGTACATTCGAACAACTTCTCGTAGAATCATTTAACGCAGTTGATTCGATCAAGACAAGCGATCAAGGTGGAGACAACCATCTTTTCATGAATGTCGTCAGCGACTCTCAAAGCAGTATCATTGATCCTGTATTGGTTGAACAAGTTGTGAGCTCCATTCTCAAGCGCTATTCTGACCGTACAGCTCGCCTAGGTATTGCTGAGGTTGAAGCCAAAACTGTTTGCAGATTAGCGGAAGATGCCCATCCAATTTCTCTTCGCCTTGTTGCAAGCAACCCAACAGGATTTGTTCAGGTTGTCAACACTTACATTGAAGCTGTTCATGAATCTGGATCAAAACGCGTGTTTAAGTCAATCGGAGGCACGAAAGCAAACATGGCTTGCAGTGGAGACAGTTCTTGGGAGGACTTGGATGTGAATACTCCATACCCTCTTACACGCCCGTTTGATGCTCAGAGAAAGGCAGCATTGAGGTCGTCTGATACTTTGTACTGTTATGACTTGCCAGCTCTTTTTGAAGCAGCCATTGAGAAGCAGTGGACCGATGCCACTGGAGAAGGTTCTCAGCCTGCAATGGTCATGTTTACCTCTGAACTTGTTGTCAAGAAGAAGTCAGGTGGGCCTTGGACTATTGAGGACTATGCTAACGGGAATCTTGAGCTCGTTGAAGCTCAAAGAAAGGCGGGTAAGAATGATGTCGGCATGGTTGCTTGGCTGATGACATTGAAGACTGTTGAATACCCCAACGGCCGGCAGGTGGTGCTGATAGCTAATGACATCACCCACAAAGCGGGAAGTTTTGGTACAAGAGAAGATGTTGTATTCAAACTAGCTTCCCAGTTTGCACGAGCGAGGAGGATACCAAGGCTTTACATTGCTGCCAACTCAGGTGCAAGGATTGGTCTTGCGGAGGGAATCAAGAAGGTCTTCAAAGTTGCCTTCAAGGATCCATCGAACCCCGAAAGTGGTGCTGACTTCCTTTACGTCAGCAAATCTGACTACGAACGCCTTGGTGTTTCCAGGAAAGATCTTATCGCAGAAGCTGCTACACTTAATGGAGAAGAAGTATTCAAGATCACTGACATCATAGGGTCAGAACCGGATCTTGGAGTTGAAAACTTGAAGGGCTCTGGCTTGATTGCTGGCGAGACAAGTTCAGCCTACGATGATATTTTCACCTTGACGCTTGTGTTGGGTAGAACAGTAGGCATTGGAGCTTACCTCGTTCGTCTTGGACAACGTACTATCCAAAAGACCACATCGTCTCCTATCATTCTCACGGGCTACCAAGCGTTGAACAAATTGATGGGAGTTGATGTTTACTCAACGAATGATCAGTTGGGAGGACCTGCCATCATGTACAACAACGGTATATCTCACATCACCGATAACGATCATCTCTCTGCAGTGACATCGGCTGTTCACTGGTTGTCATATGTTCCATCGATGCGAGGAGGGCTTCTTCCGATCACGGACGTCACAGGAGTGGATGAGATTGAGCGTCCCATTTGTTTCGTTCCCAAGGCTGGTGTTCCGTATGACCCCAGATTCCTTCTCGCTGGACATGAGGATGATACTGGAAAGTGGCATGGTGGCTTCTTTGATAAGGGAAGTTTCACAGAGACTCTTGCTGGATGGGCGAAAACTGTGGTTGTCGGTCGTGCCCGCTTGGGTGGTATCCCGATGGGTGTCATTGCCACCGAAAACCGTACTGCGGAGAGAATTAAGCCTGCTGATCCTGCCGACTTGAAGGCGTCTGAGGCAGTTATCCAAGAAGCTGGAGGCGTTTGGTTCCCAAACAGTGCGTACAAAACTGCTCAAGCTATTAATGATTTCCGCACTGAGGACCTACCTCTTATCATCTTCGCCAACTGGAGAGGTTTCAGTGGTGGTCAAAGGGATATGTTCGATGAAGTACTCAAGTATGGATCACTCATCGTTGATGCTTTTGTCAAGTTTACGCAGCCAATCTTTGTGTATATTCCACCGCATGCTGAGATTCGAGGAGGAGCATGGGTTGTTCTTGACGCCTCTATCAATGAGTCAGTAATGGAGATGTACGCATCTGCTGAAAACGCCAAGGGTGGCGTTTTGGAAGCAAATGGAGCTGCATCCGTCAAGTATCGTTTGAAGGATATCTTGGCAACGATGCACAGATTAGATGACAAGCTGAAGTCTCTTGACGCTGAGCTTCAAGAACGTGTATGCGAATCAGAGCGCCAAGAGGTGATGGATGCAATCAAGGAGAGAGAACAGGCACTCTTGCCAGTGTATGAACAAATCTCAGTGCAGTTCTGTGAGCTCCACGATACTCCAGGACGCATGAAGGCTGTTGGAGTCATCGAGCGTGCTGTTGAGTGGAAGGAAGCGAGGTCATACTTTTACTGGAGGCTCCGCAGAAAGCTTGCTGAATTCGACGTGCGAAAGCAGATCATTGAGACTGCTCAAGTTGGAAGAGGGCATGCTGCTATTACACCAGTTGCAGCAAGTAAAATGATAAAGAGCTGGTTCCTTGAGACCCACGGTGCAACTGAAGCTCTTTGGGAGGATGACAAGGCTGTCCTGTCATGGATGGCACAGAAGCAAGAAGACCTTGAAACCAAGATTGTGCAACTAACCAAGGCAAATGTTACACAAGAAGTGTTCGAGGTGATGACCGCTGGAGGAAACACTGCTAAGATCGGAACGGCTGGTATTGTAGAAGGTATTTCACAAGCAGTATCAACAATGTCAGCGGAAGAGCAGGCCGCCTTCAAAGAGTTCCTTAAGGCCACTCTTCAATTATAATGATGTAACTAGGATATTCGGGGTAAATTATTAAAAGATTAATCAGGTATTTTTCTTTTGGCTGGGTTAGACTAGTGTCCCTGCATCTTTAAGTCGCAAGAAGTATGGTAGAGGATCGATCATAAGGGTGAGGCGAGGACCTCCTCTTGAAGACACGCGTTTCTCCCCCATCCTCGCTTTATCGCTCTTCTCTCTCTAGCGAGCGACAAAGAAGGTATGGTGAAGAATGCATTGCGGCATTAAAAATCCGCATTATCTATTGATTCCAAAGCTTCGAGTACCATGTCTCCAAAAGAACGCCAAACTGCAAGAAAGCACTTGGAGAGAACCCCTCTCAGAGGTTGCCACCACGTTCACGTTATTTGCGTCCCCAGCTGTCCAGCGGCACCGACGCACCCATACTTCTATACTACAATAAGAAGTGTCAATAATACGTC
Source organism: Skeletonema menzelii (assembly GCA_036940005.1). NCBI lineage: Eukaryota > Bacillariophyta > Thalassiosirophyceae > Thalassiosirales > Thalassiosiraceae > Skeletonema > Skeletonema menzelii. The sequence goes on from JALLBH010000091.1 coordinate 20,343, forward strand.
GGCTTCATGTACTAACATGTCAGCTTACGCCTCGTTACCTGGATCATTCCTGCCCCCTTTCTTTTCTTTTGGGTCGTCGACATCGTCTTCCACGGAGGAGGGAGACAGCTGCGTTCACAAGGCAGAAGAATCATCCGTGTCAAAAGATGTGGTGGTTAGCACTACACCAGAAAAGAAGCATAAACTGACAACAGCATTATCGGGGAGGTCGTATAGTGAGCCAAACGTATCGGCTTTCCGATCTCTCTCTCTCTTGCCTGCTTCACCGGCGTCAACGTCACATGATAATATTTGCTTAGAAGATGTGGGCAAATCGCAGGCCTCTTCCTCACCCTCGCAATCCGACATAGACATTTCCATAAGGAGTGCACGGATAGACCCTGTCCAGTTAATCAAGAGCCTCACGTCGAAAGGGAGCAGTATCGCAAGGCGGACCGCAAATTATGTGGCCGCCTCTGTGCCAGGAGCGTCCTCTTCTCAGGCCGCCAAATCTGAAACTGCCGAAGACGAGGGTGACGAAACCTTACTACAGTCACCTTCGTTCTGCATGACAGAACATACAGACTGTTCCGAAAGCGGAGACGACATGTCATTCTATGACTATGATGATGATTTCTCATCATCCAACTCTCATGATGATGACGACGAAGACGATTACACACAACATCAATCACTTGAGGAGAAATCAGCGGAAGATGATCCTGCCGCCATACAATTTGAACTCGCAATATCGTTCCAAGGTCGGAAGTATACTGCTACCAGAGCATTTTCAACATTTGTCAAGTTACGAAATGATTTGCTCCGGGAGAGTGGTGATGGGGGTGATGGAACTCATGCCGGCGGCAGTAACCGTCGGTTAAGACACCATCGAACTCAGAAGAACTCGAAGAGTAATTTGGTCGAGGTGGGCAATGCAAAAGATAATAGTGGAGCATCCACGTCGTCAAGTGTCCCTGAATTGCCGACGGTGTCCCCTGAGAGTGCTGGGTATGGAGGGTTCGCTTTGACAGGATTTGCTCGAAGCGGATTTGCCTTGCTTCAAACCACTGCAAAGCTCTACTGTCCCGAGATGGAAAAGTGGTTACGACAAGTTGTAGACGCATTTCCCTACAGTCCTAGTTTAAGTCAGTTTCTGTGGGAGCCATTGGCATCCAGCAGTGCGAGTTGGGACACTGAAAATAATATTGCCGAAGAAGCGGAAGAGGAGGAGGAGGAGGAGGAAGACGCAGGTAATGATGTGGTAACAGAGAAAAGTGCAAGTTATGTAGGTTCAAAGCCGCCTCTTCACTCTAATTCCAAGCCAAGGCCAAGCAGCAGTCCTCGAAAGACTTCGCGTTTCAAACAGAGTTATTCCTGTGGATCCCTTAATTCTATCGAAGAAGTCCACAATGAGCTTGATCGATCCGAGGAAGACGAGTGGTAATAAGGTACTTCATTGTTACCCTTTTCTCTGGAATACGATGATGGCAAGCACACTCAATGCAAATTCAGCTGCAATGAAACTTAATGGGACTGCGTTGAGTAATTTGTCGTGAACAAGTATGTTTGTATTTGTTTTGAGGAAGAAAACGTATCCAATGGCGATTGGACAGCAAAGAGATGACGCCCATGCCATGGGAGCGGCTTTTTCGCATCTATTGCCTCTTACGGCAAGTCGGATCCGAAAACAGTCAAACAATGACAGCAGGAAGAGTGACATGAGCTCGATTGGTGTTGAGTGAAAACGTTGGCTGTGTGAAATGTTAGAGTTCAGTGTATTGTAAAATAATAGTATATTCAACACGTTACAACTTACAACATCACAAACAGATTCAACCTGATTAGTATGTAGTACTGATTCATGTATAGAAGAATTTGCAGTGGGAGCGAGGAGATCCGAATTGTTTGCAGTTCTTGGACTGTTTCGTTCAAAGCGGAGGGGTTGAGCATTATTTTGATTAGGGCTGGGTAATCGAGAGGGCACCTGTTGCCTGTTGGTTGACCTCGCAGTAAATCGAAATTTTAAAATCCTAGAGAATCCACTCTTTCCACCTACCAGCGTACCATTAATTCGTTGATAACTAAGTATGATCGATCCAGAGATGAAAAATATTGTGCAAGAGAAACATTTACTACTTTTGGAGGCAATCAAAGACCTGGAGCATCGAGAGCAAGGGCGGCTTTCTACCCACAAGGAAGAACTCAGCGTCATTCCCAAGCTCGAAGACGAGGTTAGGAACCTAAATAAAGAGGTCGCAACACTGAAAGAAGAGATTGCATTACTCAAATTAGACAAGATTGCTGTTGAAGAAAAGATTGCTAGCGACGAACGAGTTTGCTCTTTGGAGAAGGAAAGAGATTACTACAGGAAGGAGTCTATGAGGCTTAATGCAGCAGTTGAGTCCATGAAGAGTAAGCTCGACAAGAAGACGAAAGGTTAAAGCTTACAGCCATCCCCAGGTAGGTGGCATTTTTTACAGAGAATAATTTCTATGATTATTTCTGCAGTATAGTGCTTCATAATACAATAACAGTAGGTATTCAAGCAACTCTCAATACTGTCATCTCCAACCAAAACTTCCAACATTGAGCATTTGGGTATGAGTAGAATTTGTGCCATACCGTTTCACCAGTTTCAATTCCGATTGCAGTTTGAGTAGAGATTTGTTTGATGGATCAACTGAAAGTCCTTGCTGAATTACTTGTTGGCATTCTTCCAGATCATCTGAATCTGTTCTGCCTGATGAATTATTTGTTGAGCGTGTTTGTCCCATTCTTCTATACCTCAGCAATTGTCCATGTCTGCTCTGTGACTCCTGTTTCCGTCGATCTCGATAGTCATCAGCTGCGTTTGTGAGCTCTCCGTAGAACAATTCTGTTGCAAGCACAATGTAGGCTTGTATGAATTCTCTTTTCAATTTGATAACAAGATGTAAATTGTCCAGAGCTTGTTGTCTATCTTTATTCTTCTTGAGCATACGCAAAGCATCTTCGTACAATTCTTCAGGCGTTGAGTACCGAGAGAATAAAACTTTAAACAGTCGGGAGACAATTGCAGCAGCGGCAACTGCCAATGTAACGACCACACCTATGGGCAAAAGGAAAAATAAAGCAAAGTGACGAAGGAAGTCGACCGTGCTGCTGATGACCGGTATACTCATCAATGATTGCAGCTCATTCCTTATTGTGACGGCGGTCATGCCCATTGTATAATAAATTTAGACGTCTACCACGTCCCTACCTTACAGGGTCCCATCCAACTAACGAACGAGTTAGATCAGAGATGTATTGATGAAGGTTTATTGATTGAATTGATTATGTACTGATATTGTATTCTTATCAATGGCCACAGCAACAATGAGATGAGATCAGAGCCAAGTACTTACTTATTTTCCACCGAGCAAGAATGAGAGAGCGCCCCAATTTATCACTCAGAGCGACATTTTTGACCAGCGTGGGAATTAGTATAAATCGACCACCGGCAATGGCCACTGGCCACGCAGGCTATGTATGTGGACATGATTTCTGCAAGGATTGTATCCAGAATTGATTAAAGTTCCATCCTTCGTGCCCAATCTGCCGTGCAAGCACCAACAACCACGAAGACGTCCAGCCATGTCACCTGCTTAGGCTGATCTTGGAGCTAGCGAAACAGCTCGCACCACATTTCACTGGTCCTGCACCTGTGATTGATGAATGAATACGTAATTGACGGAAAGAAGATTTGAAGAACCCGAATATATCTATATATATAGATGGAAGATAATAGATCGAGATATCTAGCTTTTGTACCATAGCAATTGAACAGGCACTGCTTTCGTTTCCAAACTACTTATTTATGCTATACTTGCTATGCTTTCTACTATGCTGAGATCATCGAGTGTCCTACTCATCACCAGCGTGAAACGAGTTCAAGAATGCCTCCATTTCATCGGTCATCTCATTCTCATCGGTCATCTCATCACCAGCTTGAAACAAGTTCATCAATGCCTCCATACTAGCCTTGGCTTTCTCATCCCTTAACTTTTTGAAGTCGATTGGAACACCGTCTTTATCCACGTATGGTCTACCAAACAGAGTAGCACCTTGCTTTGCAAACAGTTGCAAAGCGTAGTAGTATAAATCCATATCGTACTTGTTCACTTTCGACAAAAGCCTCCATCTGTCACTGCCGCGTTCGATTTTGCCTTCAAACATTTTGTCTTCGTCATTCTCTAGATTCAGAAAATGATTCATGCATTCAAATCCATCCCCGTTCACTTCGTTCCATCCATAATACGCCACTAGACGTTTAAAAGTCTCTTTGGGATACTGAGAGATCCCTACGACAAACTTCCGTGCCAATATTGTCTTGGCTACAATAAGATGATCCTCTGTTAATTCACCGCTGTGTTGGTTGATGAGTGATCGCACCACCCAGTTGTCATTAAACGCATCGCTTTGCACCCAATCCGCTAAGTCAACCCCATCAAAGTTTTCTGGATATCTTGTCTTGAGTGACCTATATAAACTTTCAGTTTGGTACACTGGATGCGGGAGGAAGGTGAATGCCCGTCCTTGATGAGTAGGATTGAATAGCATCATTCCTCCAAAGAAGTAGCTTGTCACAATAACGTCGACAAGACCAGAATCAACGAGATTGGTATCCTTTGCTCTCTGTAAACCTGCCAGAGTTTGCGTATCGATGTTGAGCACTCCGTCGACATATGTTAGAGATTCTGGAGAAGCTATCTTCTCTGCTCTGCGCAAGTTAAAACAATGAGTCATTATGTTCTTCACAGCACCACCTTTGGACTTGCGGATGTGAAAAAAGAACGCCGTCTCATGCCCATTGGCGTCACGCGGAGCTCTATTTTCTGCCAAGTTGTTTAGTGGATTGAATTCGTTCTCATCACCAAGACTTGATAGCGTCTCTCCCGTCGCTTCATTATATATCTCAAAGTTTAGGTGTGGCGCGTGCTCACCACGTCTAAATTTCTCCAACATTTGGAGCTGGCGGCGGCTGTGTAGAGATGATAATATAAAATCATCTTCATCAACAAAATCAAGATGATGCGATCCGATATATTCTGTGAATTGTATCTTCGCCGCCATAAAAAGAAGCAGCGCTGCAACAAACAGTGCTATTATTCTGCCGATTGTCCGCTGTCTGAAAGGGGGCGAGGACGTCATGTTTCCACTGGATATTAGTAGCGGCTGGATCTGGCTGGCTGGCTGGACTACCTAAAAGTATGGAACTAGTTCTTCGGCGTCATGGTCATCACGACTTACTTAACGACTACTCAACTACGAGCTATCACAATCATCTATACGAGAGGTCTCTTGAGAGGCTACAAGGTCATTTTCGGGTGAGCGCAGCGCAGTCACGAGCGGGGGTCAAAAAGAGTGGGCGGTGGGCGGACGAAAAAAAAGGCAGGGTGCCCCTACTTCTACCTTCTACTTATCTACTACTTATTCCATATATTATGTGAAAGGTGAAAGGCAATGAAGAGTCAGCACAAAGCCTATCTACAAGGTCTAACTATGTTGTAAGGTTGTAAGGATAACAAGATTCACTATCTCTCTATTAAAGGAACTAGAAGTGTATGGAAGGCCTGCCTTGAGAATAACTGTGTGCTTCCAATTCGTAAAAACAGAAGTTGTTTATGGATAACTTCGCGTCATATAAACTCATTGCATTTGGATAGAAAGCAGCATGCCATCGTTGCCCAAACCTCAAGTGTGTATATTATCAGTGAGGCGTTGGTTTGTGTCCATCAACGTAAAAATTCCTTGTTGCTTTTGGCAGGGAGATAACAGCCCCATCCATTCCATCAGTGACTTTGATTTGGCATCCCAAGCGACTGGTTTGTTCTAAACCAAATGCCATATCCAGCATGTCTTCTTCATCTTCACTTAGCGCATCATCTTCCATCTTATCTAAGAGGTCGTCGTACAATTCTTGCTCTAATATGACATGACATGTGGAACATGCACACACTCCTTCACAAGCTCCTTCCATTTCAACTCCGTTCCGATGCGCAGATTGTAGAAGAGTTTCTCCAACTCTTGCAGAGATTCTTGTTTCACTTTCATCAGGGTTGATGAATGTTAGTTGAACGGTGGGTGCATCTGTCCCCGGACCATCGCCATGCCATCTAATTTGTTTTTTGTTGCCAAGCGTCGTTCGTGGGGCGAAAACTGGTGATAATTTGATCCCCGGTCGTTTGAATCCAAAACGGGCTGCCTTTGCAGCTGATATTACGCCTCTTGGTAGCATAGTGATGATGTTTTGTTAGATCAGAGAAGAGGATGCAGAATTTATATATCTAGTGGTAGTGGATAGTAGGTTTGGTTCTGTGTGGACGGTGGACGGCGACGGCGATGAACGAAAATGATAGGAGTGAGCGGAGAAGGAGTGATAAATAAGAGGTGATAAGGGACGTGGAAATTGGATTTTGGCGCGAGGGGTTTTTGAGCGGGCGACGCCGCGACCCGTATGCCTACTCTACATAAAAATAGAGCTGGCTGGAGAGTGGAGAGGCTACGTAGCCCGAAAATACGTACTTAGGTCCTACGTATTGGTTAGTACCCATCCGTATTTTCGGGTGGGTTAAGTGCAATTAATACTTATTGCGATGTAAACGACGATTGCAATCCTGAGTAGATTGCTTTAGAGATGAAAGCTCCAATACCTGCTTGGATGAACTTGTATATCGCATTCCCAAGCACCTTGTACTCATTATTTGGAGCAACGCGAAAGGTCAGCTGTGTACCTATGTGACGCAATCATTTTGGAAAAATGGCGCAAGTACAGAATCAGAATCGTACAAGTAATTAACAAGAAGGACAGATCCAATAATCTGATACACTGGAATAAGGCGCCCTCTGCTGAGTTTTGTCACCCGAGGAATGAGCACTTGCTTCCTCTGCACATTTGTTACGGCACAGCTGGTAGAGCCAGCGTTCCGTGCATGTATTTGATAATCAGGCGAGCATGTTTCTGTGGAATGCAGTTCAAGAGAACTGTATAGAAGAAGCGACTTAATTTAAGAGAACTCATCCTGTCTTGTTCAAGAATTTGTTTGCTCTTGCACCTTCGTGCCTCAAGAACGATGCAAATTTTTTTGGCAAGTCTATTCTTACTCTCAGAGTGACAATTCCTGTCTCTTCATCTTCCTCTAAATGGCATCCCTCGTCAAGATTTAGTCTGTCTTTCTTCATTTGTCTCCACTCTTCGCGTCCAGATGCAGTATTGTAGTAGGGATGTTCAATCCTGATTTCGTTTGAACACAAAAAGAGGCCGCGTTTCCTCAGACGCAAATTATCTTCATCATACGTTGCATCTCCAACAATTGGTGCTCTACAGACCCAAGCCATATGCCTCCGCAGTTGATGGTACCGTCCAGTCTTGGGTCTCAACTCGACCAATGTCAGCACGCCATTGTTTCCGTGCAATGATTTCACTGTCTGCAATACCTTCCATTGCGTAATAGCGGATTTTTCTTCCAAATCATGATCGATCAGATTCCAACCATCTTCCGTTGCCTCGCTTGTTTGCTGCGGAGATCCATTGAGGATTGCCATGTACGTCTTTTGCGCCTTGCGAAACTCAAACTGCTGCGATAGATGCACAGTGGCAGCTCTTGTCTTTGCTACCACCACAAGGCCAGAAGTCGGGCGATCGAGTCTATGTACAGGTTGCGGGCGTTTCATTGGATAGTTATCATCGCTTGTTGGAATATTGGAAGGCTTTAGCACTGCTGGCAAAGCAGAAAGCAGTGTATCGCGCCCGTGGCCTCCTCGAGATCCCCCACCTTGATTGTCGTCCGAATTCTTATAGCTTACAATACCAGCTGGCTTGTTAACGATTGCCATATGATCATCTTCGAATATCACCGGAACGTCAAATGCAGGTAATCGGTAAGGGGTGCCTTGTACAGAATAATAATCGTTTCCAACACGCTGTTGATAGCCAATTCTATCTCCTGGGTATACTCTAGCAATAACTTTTCCTAATTCATCAAACTTGGAATTAGAATTGCGACATAGGCATATTGCTCTTTGACGAATGACTTTCCGTGCACGAGATTGAGTTGGGTATTTCTCTGGATCGAGCAGCATGAGAGCTGCAGGTAGCGTTACGTTCAATGAATCTAACTGTAGTCTTTCTTGATCACTCGGATCAAATGAATTGGAGAGTAATGGAAACCCCTCTAAAGGGATGTCGTAAGTCTTTGTTACAATGTATCCTTCGCCTCGAGATCCTGGTATATGATCTACTGGAACATTTGTTACTTCGTCGGCTGCTGAATTCAGTCGCAGTGGTCGCCATCGATTCCTACAGAAAGAAAACTGCTTTAATGACGAATGTTTGGAATTAAGCGGCTGTGTTATCGATGGAGCTAATGAGATGCATAGTTGCGCAGTTGTGATCACCGCGGTGACAAATCTAAGTAGCCTAAATCCTCGTAGACGCATCATGGTCATGGTCGTTGATGTTGATGTGTGGGTGATGCAAGATGTAAGCGATAGGAGATGAAGATAGGAGCTACCTCCATTGAAAGCTTGACTTTTGAAGCGAGTAAAGGAAAGGTAGCCCGTCAACAACCTGTTTGGTGTAGACCGCCCGAGCGATGAAGCCCGATGATGAAGCTTGGATTGACCATTATTTTTTTATCCGTTACAGATCCTCCTCCGCAGTTCCCTCCGCAGTCTCGCTAGAAGTAGATCTTTGGCTCTCTCTATGAGGAGAGGTACATATAGTTTTGAGAAAGAATCATGACTGTCATCCGCAACCACCTCGTCCGTAATAACAATGCGATCGTTGCAGGTGCTGCCGTTGCAACTTCCTCAGCAATACTGTTATACAACCAATCATCTCCATCCCAGGCTGAACAAAAAAAGCAAGCAAAGGCCAACAAAAAGTTGGAGGTATATTTGATGGATAGAATTGCAAAGAAGCCATATTTAAACTATCACTCTGTCCCCAACACTATCCAAGCCAAGAGAACTTATCGTGGCCGACGCAGTGACGAGAATACAACGGTCAAAAGCACTAATGCTCCACAAAATACTCGGCCAAAAGGTGTGCCATCTCGGGTTAGGCTGCTTGTTTTGGATGTACCTAAATTCAAAGAAGAGGCTCTAGAAGATGATGCAGTGTGTCAACTTCCCTCTGAAATATTCTCCACTAACGGACCAAAATTTGTCGATGGTGTCGCTCCTCCAAAAGCCGTGGATAAAAAAAGCACAACAGGATACTATTATAGCAAAGATGACAAATCATCTAGAAAAGAAAGGCGGGCAAATATGAAACCAATAGCTCAGAAAAGTTTGGCGAAGCAACTGTACTATTGCTATGATTCCAAGCAAATATCAAGTGACAATGAAACTCAAAAACAACAACCAGTTATTGGTGTCGAAATACTGGAGGGCTCGATTATGGATCTAAATCCTCATAATATTAGGCGAACGTATACATCCACTAGCGGTAAAATGAGAAAGTCTCATACTGTTTACCCATCGAAATTGACTGAGGGTGTTGCCGATGTAGATGAAGCGAATGAAGTTGAGACTGAAACTGAGGTGGAAGAAGAAGTTGAAACTGACGAGGAAGAAGACTTGAATGAATCGGAGGAAACTGAAAAATTGGACACTCTTGCAAATGAGCGAATTGCCCCGTGGAATCAGTACGCTTGGCTAGAAGAGATGTACTTGCGTATAAATGGGATTGTACCTTTCAGTGAACCCGTTCATCGTGCGCATACTATTTCACAATGGTTATATGGGAGAATTTATAGTCACACTATTGCACCAACATATAGTGCTCACAGATTGTGGATGTGGTGGTGGTGGCCGGCAGTTTTTTCGTACAACCGAAGTAACTTGATCAAGAATGGTGGAGTCGATGGAAATGGGGAGTGTAATTTGTACGGTGACGAGAGTAACAGGAGGGGTCTTTTGACATGGCCACCATCATTGACTCTACGTAAGAAGCTAAACAGAGCTTCGAATAAGCCGCATGCCGTGATAGCAGACGGTGCAGCTTTGCACCGTGTTCCTGGGTCTCTTAGATTCCTTACAAAAACATGCCGTGATGCAAATGTTCCTTTGTTCATTCTGAACGATCCTAGATCGTGGGGTTCTCAAACTCACTCAACATTGTCAGAGGCTGTTGTAGACATACGAAGGTCGGTTACCGACAACGTTGTTTCTCATTGCTTAGATATTCGTGAGGGTTCTGCGTTTGAACGTGGCAGACTAGTCGGGCAATTTGAGAAGGAGCTTGCGTGGCAAGTAAGCGAGGCTGCTAGAAAGACACGGGAAACATGGAAGTCAGCTAGAAGGAGGTTAGAAAGAGATAAGTGTGAAGACTGGAGTGAACTGGATGATGAAGAATTGCGGCAGAAATTGATTGAGAGAAAGGTGCTGACGCTAGGAAATGATGATGTTGAACAAAGCAATTCCCATGTGCAATCGATAACAAGTACAAAGCAGTTACTTGAGATTTGTCGTAAGTGCCTTGAAGAAGAAGAGAAGGGAACTGGACGATAAAATGTTAAGCTGTTTTAGTAGACATATATTATTTCCAGAAAGGCTTTCCGTTTGCGTCAATATTCTTGCCCTGTCCGTGACAAGATTGGATGGAAGGTTTGTCTCTATAGTGACAAGATATTAATGGTTCTGCCGAGCAGCATTTTTGCTGCAGCGATGTTCCTGTCGACTCTTTTGCCAAATTCACGGCACCTCCAGATTCGCAAGCCTCGTTGGTGTACCATAGCCCCATCTGTTGAAAGAAGAGTAACTTGTTTGATTTATTCGTAGTCCAACTCATGTGCAGTAAGTACGGGATATGCTTGCCTGTCGCAATATCTCTCATGAAATCGATCTCCTTCTTTCGATGATAATGATAACCACCTGGAAACTCGATGCCTGGCAATGTTTTCACGCGTAAACCTGTCAGTGAACTGTGCTCATCAAGCAATGCTGCCAAAGCTTGTTGGTGGCTTGTCATAGATAAGACCATGTCACCCAAGAACAACAAGGAGCGAAATAGAAACTTTGTTTTGTCATTGTTTCGAACGTAATAAAAACCTGTATTGGCGCTGTATGGTGCGTATCGCAACGATCGTGCTCCATCATCTTGGAACAGAATATCAAAATCGTGTGCTGGGCTTTCTGTATCATGAAAGAAGGGCAACGGGTTCTGGTACCACACTAAATCAACATCCTGGAAAAGAACGTCGTAGCCCATGCGATTGATCAACTGAACGGTAACAATCTTCGCGTACATCATCTGAGTAAAGGCTCTGTCACCATATCGTTTAGCTTCTTCCTCTGGCATCGTTTCAAAGATCTGTTGAAACAATGTATAGATATTTTAGAAACAGAAAGGAGACCAAAAGCTAAACTCGCACGAAGAATACGCTTACCTTCTCGTCATAAAATACATTCACTCCCAGTCCTTTCGCTATTTCCAATACACCTTCATCTGTTGCGAAAATCAATAGCTTTTTCCTCACCACATCTCCAAACCCTCTTGCATCGGCTGAACAAAAAAAGTTGATAAGTAAGTCACTTTGACCAGTGTTGCATACCATCACAATAACTGTGTTATCATCGCCCGCACAAGATGCAGCTATTGGTGTCAAAGTCGCAAGTGTTTCTTCTAATTGATTGAAGTATATCTCCAGTAGTGCTTGGTTTTGCAATGCGTAACGGTCTGACGGGGCCTGAAATTTATTTTGCCCATTACTTTGTACTCCCCTTCCAACTGCGTGCAACGGGATAGATTTATCTACATTTGTTCCGTCAAATCTAAGCCACCGTTGAATGTGGTACGATTCATAGTTACCTACAATTGCCATACACTGATCCTCTCCTCCATGTGTATCTGTGTAGATGACATTCAAAACCGCGCAATTTTTCGTCGCGTCCGAGGCAGACATGTGAGGTATCTCAGAAGTTGGGCCATCGTTCGTATGTACAATGCCTGTATTGTCATCAGGCAAAGACTTTTGGCTGCCATATAGAAGCAATACATCATCTTTACCAGGATCCTTTTCATGTGATCGCTTTGAAGGAGGCTTTGGAATTCCGTAGTCAAATTGTTGGATGAATTCATTCTTGCCTACGAGGGCTGAGCCATACGCAATTTTGCTGATTGTTTTGGGGAAGCGCCGCTCATGGTCGTCAGACTTCTTTCTGGTGTCTTTCTCTTTGTTGCTACCTGCCTCGATTTTTGTATTATCTTCCTTTTGTTGCAGTTTCAATCTACGTAATACTTCAGCTTCAACCTCGTCAACAGAGAGAGTAGTAGATCGGCTCTGTTCTGATGGAGTGACATTCATCTTCATACCAAGAAGCACTCCAGAGTAAAAGCATGTTGTTGCGACAAGGAACAACATCACAATTTGAGGCAGATATGCTATCCATAGTGGAGACCTCGATCCGCCTCTGTAACTGGAGCCGCCGTTGCGAACTGACACCATTGTAAGTCTCCTGCGAAAGAGTTTATTGGAATATGCAAGAAGCTAGCTGTGTGTTATTATGGATTAATTTTCATTTGCGGACGGATAACGGATAACGCGCGGGCTTCGGTTATTTAGCACGCACGTAGGGCTAAGCTTCGACTTATTCTGATAAGTATGATAGAGTACCATCCATTTTTTTGTTCTTGAAAGCTTACACTACTTGGTGTCAAGGCAACTGCTGGCTGGAATGAACTACCAACAGATAAAACAGGGTGGAACGCAGCATGATAGTAGCCATGACTAATTCGTAGGATCTGCTACCTTACAATCATACATCACTTCGTATCACATCACCGGGTACGTAGCTCATCTGCTCTTGCTCGTGCGTCTTTACTCGTACCAAGCCAAATTCCTTCCCGAATAGCACTCTCCTCCTCCCAGAATTGAAGTGGACTCGATTCAATCTTACCAGTAAGTGCCTCGACTCCATCTTCTGTCACAAGAAGTGTATGCTCGAATTGAGCTGACCGCCCTCCATCGGCGGTTGTGGCGGTCCAATCATCTGGCCACATGTAGGGATCAGCAAATCCTTCGCAAATCATGGGCTCGATTGTGTAGACGTGACCTGCCTGCATCTCCTGTAAGTCTTGATTGACTGTATAGTGATAAATGTTCGGAGCTGTGTGGAAAACTGATCCAATTCCATGTCCGCAGAAGGAACGTACTGTGGAGAATCCTTCAGCCTTGACGTAATCTTCAATTGTTTTGCCGATGACATTGTAGTTGACGCCAGGCTTTACAAGCTCCATTGATTTGATCCAACAGTCGTAGGTGGTTTGCAGCAACTTCCTTCCCTTCTCGTCAATCGCATCTTTGCCTCCAACACAAAACATCTCCGAACAGTCACCATGGTATCCATCCAAGTACACAGTTATGTCAATGTTGATAATGTCTCCGTCTTCCAATGGACGTTCATCTGGTATTCCATGGCAGATTACTTCGTTGACGGAAGTACAGCAAGATTTAGGAAAATTGCGATAATTAAGTGGTGATGGATAAGCTCCCCTTTCTACACAGGCTTCATGAACAGCTGCATCAATTTCATCTGTGGTAACTCCCGCTTTGACAAGTCTACCAGCAATATCAAGAACTTCTCTTGCGCAGCGACCAGATTTACGCATCTTTTCAATTTCCTCGGGTGTTTTTATTTCAATTTCATATGCACTTCCACGTTTCTTTGGTATGCCGTCAATAGCATAATCAGGCAGTGAAAGAACGGCAGCAGGGTCGATGATGCGGGTAGGTGACTGTGGAAAGGGGCGGATGGACCCGGCATATGTAAAATCAGGGTTGGTCGCTTTCTTCTTCGTCTTGATGTTGATAGCTGAGGCCTTTTTCGCGAATCCTCCGCCGCCACCAGATTTACGAGGCTTCGTCTTTTTGTTCATGGACAGAGCGGTCTCTCTGATAAGCAAGGGGCGAGATGTAGTAATGAAGCCCGTGGCTGGCGAAACCAGGGCCATCATCGCACCTAGAGTAGTGAGTGTGCATTTCGTCATGGTTGATGTTCCAGTTTCCAGTAGGTTCCAGTTGCGACGGCTTATTGGCGGCGATAGCAATTAGCAGGCAATTAGCAATGCAATAGGCGCGGCGGACGGAAATCTCCCGCCATTTCTCTTTTGCTTCGACTTATTCTATCTGACTCTGCTGGGATCTTGGATATCGGATCCAATTGCATTGCATTGATGACTATTGATGATAAAATTGATGTAGTATCTATCTACGATATCAATACATAATATCCGCTTCACTTAAAACATATATCTAGATTTCAGTAGTAGACACAAAGTTTGGATTAAGATCAGCCATGTCAATCGCACGAGCAGCGACGTCATCTATGCAAAAGATGTGCACATCATCAGCCTGCCGATCGCTCGTGCTTGCCTCCAACACACGCGCCCCCAACCGATCGATCGTAACATTAGCATCATCGCCTCTCCCATGTGTGTCATCCACAATACCTTATAGCGCCGCTACAAACAGTAATTTCACTACAACGAGACGACAATACTCGCTCGATCGCCCCAACTCCTCCCCCTTCCAAATCTTTTCCCATAGCGGCAGCTCATCCGATTCTTCTCCTCACGGACAAACGCTCGAAATAACCCAATGGCCCATGACCAAGGTTAACACTATTCTCAACATTGTTCCGCAGGGGAAGCGAATGGTCGTAGAGCGATTTGGTAAACTTCACAACATACATGAATCGGGATACTTTTTTGCCGTACCCGTAATTGATCGAATCGCTTACGTAATTGATGTTAGGGAACGGGCCGTGGATATTTTACCTCAAGCTGCCATCACACGAGATAATGTGAGCGTCGAAGTTAGTGGTAATTTATTTGTGAGGGTGGTTGATGCAGAGAAAGCAGCGTACGGAGCGAGGAACCCACTCTACGCTGTCATGATGCATGCACAATCAGCAATGAGATCCGCTATCGGGGAACTGGAATTGGATGAAATACTCCACAATCGTGCGGGGTTGAATACTCTCATTAAGGGATCACTCCAAGATGCTGCCGTCGCGTGGGGGCTGGAAGTACGCCGTTATGAACTGACAGAAATCACGCCTGATGATCAAATCCGTATTGCCATGGATAAGCAGGCTGCTGCTGAACGTGATAGACGAGAGCAAGTATTGAGGGCAGAGGGAGATAAGCGAAGGGCAGAATTGACAAGTGAAGGTATTAAAATTAGTTTGAAGAATGAGAGTGAGGGTAAGTTGATTCAGATTACCAATGAAGCTGAGGCAGAAAAGTTGAGGATTGTAAAAGAGGCGGAAGGTCAAGCTGAGGCGATTCGGCTCACAGCACATGCACAGGCTGATGCTATTCAGCAGATTGCTTCACAACTTTCGAAGGATGGTGGACAAGAGGCAGCAGCAATGGCATTGGCGAAGGAGTATGTCAAAATGTATGGTGAGATGGGATCAAAATCAAATACTATGTTCTTTCAAGAGTCAGCTGGTAATGCGCAGTCACTAGTTGTGCAAGCAATGGCGGCCATGAAGGCTATGAAACTTGACGAAGGTTCAGGGGTGAAGACACCGACATCAGCATAAAGTTCTAAATCATGTTTCGTTTGTGAAAATGAGAGTCAAGTTTGTCTATGTAATTCGCCTTCTTCTGGCAAATTTATCAGTGTTTCGGCGATATCCTTTCCACCAATCAATAAATCACCCTTGCTGTACACAAGTGGATCGTGATTTGTGATCCTCATCAATCGAACATCGTACCCATGTTCTTCGGAGGCAGCCAAGAGTCTATCTAACTCAATGATCTTCTTTGCACGGGCCTGCTGCTGTCGTTGCTGGCTCATGGTCTGAGGTCCAATACCTATATCGGCAACTTTGGCGAGAAGTGTGTACTTCTCCTCTAATGTCATTTCTACTACGTCGCTATCATATTCATATAACTTGTCCATTAACCACTTCGAACGAGGATATTTAATATCAGCCGATGCTCCACTACGTTGAAACGAGGCACTCAAATCAAACGTCGTTCTCATTTCTGTGTTTGAAGGTAATCTCTTCGTCAGAGATTTTGCTGTACAGCATGGACAAAGTATAAAGGGAGCATTGCAACGAATAGCCAAGTTCATCGCCATATCTGACGCTGCTCCACAAGCATGCAGCGATACAACTATGACAGAGTGATTTGGTGGAATTTTTGATAGAATCAAGTCGTAGTTTGCTAGATCGGCACACACTGTCTCAAGCTTTTCAGGAGATAGTATGGCTTCCGCTCGATCGGAGAGCCTTTTGAGTGCGTGCTCATTAACATCAACAGCCAATACTTTAGTGTTGATGATGCTGCTATCAGAAAGTCCTGCCAGCGAAATTCCAAGATTTCCGGCTCCACAGCCTGCATCAATAATAGTAACACCGAATGGAGAATTCTGTGCATGCAGTTGTGCATTGAGAATTTCAGAAACGACAAAATGAAAAGCTTCGACTTGAAATCTCTTCCGTGACCCACGTTGTGAGCCCTCTCTCAATTTCCCACCTCGTATTGGATCGAGTTTCGGATCTATCTCGTTCCAATCGATGGCTGATGATGGAGGAATACCTAGCGTGGGTATGTTAAGATTAGTCAGCTCTTCCGACTGCAGTTTCGGAAGTAACGACAGTGATGTACCAATTTCAATAGAATTCAACAACTCCTCAGTCCGCTGTCTTCGTTTCTCTGTGCGGCGTTGCCACCTAGATTGCTCATCAGTTCTATTAGTAGTCTCTTGTAGAGAACTCCTACTACTTCGTTGTTGTTGATATGTTGTTGCAACAACGAAGTAGTAGGAGACAATTGAATGCAACATACCTATAATCTATTGATTTTTTTCATCAACTTCTGCTTAATGAGTAGAAACTAAAATAATTGTCAATCGTATCGTACTCTAATCTATCCACATATCATCATCATCGTCATCATCATCATCTCAAAACGTATGTTGTGGAGTTTTATGGGAGTTGATGTTGTGGGTTGTGAAAAGTAGAGATAGGTAGGTACCTACACTATTATGGTACAAACGTATCTTCATCTAAGGTACATACCTTCCTACATAGGAGTAACATATTCATGTCTGAAGAGACACAATACGGTACACATTTTTACAACGACACAAATTTGACCAGCCGTGTGATCGACATCGATCAGCCTTCTTGCACCGCAATACTCTCTAGAGAGGGCAGGTTTGCGGTTCGCTGTCTTGCTATTCACGCTTCAATGGCCGATCAAATATTCCAATGCGGCCACATTCTCAATGCAGATGGTCACGTCCCAAGAGGCATCCGTCATCGGTATCGACTTGGCTTCTCTCAGCACATAATAATAACGATTAATCATGTCGACGATGAGATCCTCATTCACCCTTGCCTTCTTTGTATCGCTGTGCCTTACGCAACGCCTATCGATTGTCGATGGACATTTGAGGCATGATGGACACCACCATGAGCATCATCATGACCACCACCACGGTCATAGCCATAGACATCTGGATGCCGACGGCCAAGTGGAAGGCCACCCAGACACATTTGATGGTTGCATGGTCCTTTGTTACAGCGATGTCGTTTACCGATATGGTGTCGAATTCGCGGAGAAGCTACAATCTGAAGGCTTCAGCTTTGAAGCATGTCCTGGAGAAGATAACTCAACGGCGGCAGACCGTGCTCTTGGTGCAACTGACCAAGAAGAAAGGCGGTGGAACCTACCTGAGCTCCGTGGTGCAGATGGAAAGCTTCACATCCCTTACATCATCGAGTCGCATCCAACATTTGACCTTCATAATACTTATGATACTATTGCTGCGGCGATAGATCATATTGAGAAAGAAACTGGAGTGCTTAAATTTGTCCCAAGGACAACAGAGACGAACTACATTTTCTACGGATGGGACACTCTATCTGATGGCAATTCATGTGCTGCACATGTCGGTAGGCAAATCACATTCTCAAAGGTTTTTTTAGGATGGTGCGTAGAGCCCAAACACAAGGGTAATATTATCCATGAAACTCTTCACTCTTTGGGATTCTGGCACGAGCATAGCCGGCCTGATAGAGACGATCATATTGATTACCGACCGGAGAATCTGATATCACCTGCATATGAGAACAACTTTCAGAAATCATTCCGCATCAATTCGTTAGGTAGTCCCTACGATTTTAACAGCATCATGCATTACGGTAAGAATGCATTCTCTGTGCAGCCTTACAACTCTGCCTATTATACGCTTGTTCCAAAGAGAGACCTTCTACCAGGCGAGGTAATGGGACAGAGAGCAGGATTGAGCGAACACGATGTAAATCAACTCAGACTGTTGCATCAGTGCAGCACTGGACCACGGTCAGGAGTCATTGGTATCAATGAGTTGTGTTCGCCTGAATGCAAATGCTGGGAATTCGCTGGAGAATGTGCAAGTGATGATGAATGTATGGGCGATTTGGTTTGTGCAGACACGCCTGAAGGTTTCTCCTATGAACAAGATGTTATAGTTGATAGCCTACCGACAGCTGACGTCAGCTGGGAAACGAATATGATCGAGTGTGATCGATTCTGCCATCAAGATTGCTGTCAGTTCCCAAGCAATGAAGCTCAGTGCTTGCTCACATGTAGGTCCCAGAGCTCAAGCCGAAGGAGAAGGTTGAATAATGCTCAAATTCCATCGAAGATGTGTGTTGCTGCAGATCCTGATACAGGTGGATTTACTAGTACTACTAGTACTACTACCACGCAAGCTACTACTACTACTACTACTACTACTACTACTACCACCACCACCACCGCTACCACGAGTAACAATGTCAAATGGTATATTGATTGGGGTATTTCGAAGTAAGTTACACTGGACTCTGTTCTTGGATGACTCACTTGTTTGTGTTTGCCTTACTAATCTTTTGCATCAATCTACGATTTTTCTATCTGAAACAGATGCGTTCAAAGCTGCGATGGTCCTGCTCCGTGTGGAGGTGTAGGGCAATGGGTGACATTTCATAGCTCAATGCAGGATTGTTGTAAGGGTCATTTGGGATGGATGAGTAGCGTAAAAAGCAAGACCTATGAAGGTTGCCACATCATACCAGATGGTCCAGCGCCTCCGACGAACGCACCAACGCCACCTCCAACTGCGGCTCCTGTAACAAACAGTCCGACGAAGTCGCCTACACATCCACCGACAAAGGCACCCGTGACCAAGGGTCCAACAAGTTCGCCAACTGCTCCTCCACCTACATCGGCTCCCTCACGAAGTCCAAGTAAAACTCCTACAAAAGCGCCATCGCCACCTCCAACTGCGGCTCCTGTAACGAATAGCCCGACTTTACATCCAACGCATCTACCGACAAAGGCACCCGTGACCAAGGGTCCAACAAGTTCGCCAACTGCTCCTCCACCTACATCGGCTCCCTCNCCTCACGAAGTCCAAGTAAAACTCCTACAAAAGCGCCATCGCCACCTCCAACTGCAGCTCCTGTAACGAATAGCCCGACTTTACATCCAACGCATCCACCGACCAAGGCACCCGTGACCGCAAGTCCAACGATTTCTCCTACAACTGGACCACCGTCAAATTCGCCGACTTTACATCCAACGCAGACGCCAACAACGGCGACTCCTACGAAGCCTCCGACACCGGTGCCTACGCCCACTCCAACTGAAGATAACATCATCATGTACTCAGGGAAATTCTACGTTGACTGGGCGGTAGACGGTGGAAGGTGTGTGCAAGACTGCGATGGACCTAGACCATGTGGAGGAAAGAAGGATCCGTGGGAAAGTGGCTTCAGTACTGAATCAGTTTGCTGCTCAACCATGTCATATAAGCCTTATTCCCAGTGCACATACAAAGTCTCCACGCCTGCGCCAATCACCCCTAACACGACCCCGGCAGGGACCCCAACAAAACAACCGACAGCCAAGCCTACCGCTCCAGTAGACACGAGATGGTATCCTGGAAGTTCGAAGTGTAAGAACGATGGTCAAGCCCCTAGCTGGCAGCATAATAAATACAGTTCACAGGACACTTGTTGCAAGAGTCATTTTAACTGGGGTTACAATGAATGCATGGGCATCAAAAAGACTGGTAGTGGACTGTGGTATATTGAATGGGGTATTAGTAAGTGTGTCAAGGACTGCGAGAAGAGTGAGGGTGGTTCTTGTGGAGGATTGGTACCCGGATCTTGGATTCTTACGCATTCAAGTGCAGATGCATGCTGCAAAGCGCACATGTCCTTCGCTAACATTGCAGACTGCAAATATAATTAATAAGAGATTATTCAAGAATCAACTCAAATGAAGCTCTATTCAAAGATCTATCTCAGTTTTTGAGAATTCGTCATAGATTTCTGTGATTTCCTCTCCTTTTCGAATGTCTCTGCTGGCATATTTATTGAGAGACCACTTATCTTTGTACTGCATATTCTGATGTGGTGACCCATCATTGAATAGTGCTCCACCATCCAGATCGAGAGCAAGTACTGCATTGCCATCGTTGGTCAAATCTTGCATAAAACTCCATTCGAGAACGTCGCACGCTGCTTCTTTAGATAATAATGAGAGGAATCGTTTAAATGATTCGCCTTCCTGGAAGAAAGCAGCATTTTTGTAGCCATTATAAATCATTTCACCTTCCTTGATGTTTCGAGATGCAAAGTTACCTCTACCTTTTCCATCTGAGTATGATGTATAATAAAGTCGGTTTGAACAGGTTGGGATAGGGTATGGATAAAGCGAGGCATCTTGGAATTTCTCCCAGATGTAGTACCAATCGTCATCATTGTATTTCGTTTCTTTTGTATCAATGCATGAGCGAAACAATCCAACTCATCATATAGACCAAAAGAACCATTTTCATTGATCCAATCAAAGTCATATCCGTGATGAACCTGCAATTTTACAGGTATACCACGTTTGGACAGTGATGCTACCCGCCGATACAATTTCTTTTTAATCTTTTTGAGTATTGACCTTGGTGTCCTTCGTTTTCTCTGTTTACCGTCACCTTTATATTCACTGACATTGCATGAAGTCGCATTGTTATTAGCGTTATCTGCCATAATTTGTCGTAGGTTGCGAGTGTATGCGAGTTCAATCTGCAAAGCTTTCAATTGCAGCTTCAGACGACTCTCCTCGTCGTTCGGATGATAATCGCCCAAAATTATAGCCTGGCTTGTGAGCAACTCGTACTCATGGCGAAAATAATGTCTGAAGCCTTTATGAGATGAAATTGATCCCGTTGTCAATGAGGAACTTGTTGAATTTACTAAATCTGTTGAAGACGCATTATTGGGTGATGGAGATTCTTGCGGAGCAACAAATCTTCCAATCAGTAGCAAAAGTGCCAGAAGAACTGATTGCATCGACAATGATAGCAATTTGTTGCACAGCCGAATCATAATTTTGACTTTCATACAGCAACATTAGTATCAGTATGTATGGTTCATCATGGTTGCATGTACCATGCTCATCTTCAATGATGTTATGTACCTACCTAAGAGATTATGTACTCATACATTGCAATATTTTGTAACAGTATTCACGTACGTACGATCGTATCTTCGCCTTCAAGTTCCTCGCTCTCTCGGCACTTTTTGACATCTTGCATGCTTTTCGTCGTCGCCGGCCGTCGCCTTGTTGTTATGGCATATCTTTTCTACAAAGCACAAATCAGCACCACTCAAGCTACCGCTGCCAATAATATAGACACGAGACAACATGGGGCTCTGGGCACGTTACAATGCTTTGCTTGAGGCACAGCCACTCCTCACGAAGGCTTTGACCTCATTTACTGGTTTCACATTGGGTGATATCATCGCACAAAACTTTGTGAATCAAGATGGACAGGCGTACGATCCCATGCGTACTCTCCGTCTCGGATCCTTTGGATTCCTCATCCATGGTACTACAGGACATTACTTCTACGGTTTCCTCGACTCCAAATTGCCTGGTACGAAGCCACAGACAGTTGCATCAAAAGTGTTGATTGATCAGACAATCTGGAACCCCATTTTTGGCCTAATGTTCTTCGGTTATCTTAACCTCGTGGAAGGAAAATCATTTGACGATTACAAGAAGAAGATCCAGTCTGATTTGAAGACGGCAGTCATGGGAAGTTGGGCGGTGTGGGTTCCAGCACATACTATTAACTTCGCGTTCATTCCCCCTTCGCAACGATTGTTGTACATCAACTCTATTCAGATTGGATACAACGTATTCTTGAGTTTCCTCGGAAATAAGAAGGTTGACGGCGAGGAGGAGGGTGATTCCAAAGAGTTGTAATTATTGCGTAGCTGCTTTGGTTCCGGTATGTGTGAGGTTTGGTCAACTCTTCCTCCTAGAATGATGAATGAGGCAGACCTTTCTTTTCTTCATCTAGACATATATAATATTAGTGCAAATTGTAGAGTCTAGACGGGCTACTTTATTTTCCGCAATAGTTGGGAGAAATCAAGGACAACAAGAGATACATTTACACTTTATTAACTCTTTTTTATATATTGTGAATGAAGTGGCGATATGACCATTTTTTATCACACCCGGAATTGAGAGTCAGTTTGCGACAAAGACTCGATTTCTCTTTCATCTGGCTCTTGCAATTGAGTTAGATTGATGGGCTGCTCGTATGCTTGATAAGCCATTCCATTATCAACTTGGGGCGGCATAAGAAGATGCGCAGATGGCATCTCGTGCCCAGTCGGCATTGCTGCAGGCGGCTCTTCCCTCATCTTCAAATCTCTCAACACTTGGATAGTCTTTGCACACGCTTTGTCACCAGAAACCTCCTCCCAGGGGCCTTCCAACCCTCTTGGAGGGAGCCGATAGTTACCGTCACCAGTAGGGACAGCCTGTTGGAGAGCACGCGGATCTCGTTTCAAGAACCTCGCTGGGGGGTCCAACCGTGTCACAAGGTCAATGACCTCCAATGCAAAGGCTCGTTTTTCCGCAGGAGTAGAGGCATCAAACCTCTCTTTCCTTTCGTAACAATAGGCTCGAAATTGAATGTTTCCAGGGTGACTATTGATGAAAGCCCCTCTCCCAATTATGATATCATTATGTGTGGGAATGACACCACTTCCAACATCAGCAGGATGAGGGGGTGGTATAGCTTGTACTTCACCCGGCTGGACCTGAGTGGGGTACTTCAATGCAGTAGTACAAGATAATGTTAGGACAATGCGATTCACAAGAGCATACGATACCATACCATCGATCTTCTCGATTCGACTCAGTAATATCATTTGATTCGACTGCCATGTTGACTCGACCATAGACATCAATGATCAATGCTTATTCGATTTTCCCTCCGACGTTCTCCTACAATACATCATCATACTAAGGCAACCTACACATATCAAACAATACAACATACTCACCCCCAATAAAGTCGCTTTCTTGTTGTTCTTCTTCAGCAATCCCATCGACTTCAATGCAATTCTATCTTGGCGATTGTGATCACGGATTACGGCGCAAGTCTTTTGGACAGCTTTCTCCATACCCACATCCCTCCAAGGCCCCAACGCCTTTCTCCAGTGCTTGCCAACCTTGTTTTGAGCCCAACCTGTCTCGTTCAGATATTTGGCATCACTCGGACTTATTAGGGTATGAACGTCAACATTACTGTAAGCCCCTCCCATGCCATTAAAAGTACCACTGCCATCCTCATGAATAGTTATTTCGCCTTCAACTCTCTCCAAAAAGCGGCCTGGCGGATCTAGCGCCATGATATGTTGCGCGGTGTTTATGGCAATCTGCCTCTTCTCCGCATTTGTAGCTGCCGAAAACGTTGGCTTGACCGCTCCACAGAGGTTACGAAGAGTTATGTTACCGGGATGAATGTTTGTAGTCGCTCCTCTTCCAAGGAGCACATCATTTTCATTGTGGCCAAATATGATTTCATTTGATGGAGGAGGGAATTTGATTTTTTGGGTCTTCTTCGATCGGGAGGGAGTTTGATGCTGGGAATGAGTGACAACGGACGGTTGTTTCATGGTGGTGTCATCAGTGCCTCCTGCTTGATGCATAGTGGGAATGGCGGCGTGAGCTACAGCATATGTCGCTGCTTCTTCACCCACATTTTGCTGAGCCGCGGTAACTAAGTCATCCATATTGTTGTTGTTGGCTGCGCCTCTGTTTTGTAGAAGGAAGTGCAATATTGATGCAGTGGCGATGGCACAGAGGTTGGTTCAGCAGGGTTCAGTCGCATGATAGTAAAAGAGAAAAACTAAAAAGCCAATATCCCTGGTACCTCGTCAACCAATTCCTACGTACCTCTGTGTATCTGTAAAGGCCCTCCAACTTTTTTCAACAATACATAGGATAGTTGTGATGATCTCCTTCCGACCTTGCTGCAAAAGAACTAATTGAACTGTGATCTCAATATTATACGTAAACCTGCGCATCTCTAGATAGGAGTATCGTAAGAATAGAAAAAGAAGTAGCAATGACACGAGATGAATTTAATAGACTGTCTTATGCCGTTCTTGACTTGCATCTGATGGACGCTCAGTAGAGTTGTAATTAGAGTTATAATAAAGCCGGCAGCTCTTCTACTCGGAATTCTTGACAACCTATGCCTTTTTCAGGACGAAGACTCAAACTAGATTGCTAAACTCATTTCAAAGTAGACTTCTTCTGTGTGATGATTGTTGATGATGTAGCCAAATCCTTTTCTGTTACACCAGTCTAATTTAGCGTTCCCGTCATGGTTTAGCATCAGTAGAAGTTTTCGTAATTTCAATCTTGGGTTTTGAACTTTTACCATCTATCTTTTCTGCCGTCTCTGGAGTTATTGGATCGATGTGTGTCAACGTTTCTGTATCCATTCGACTCTCGTGCTCTGGGCCAATCTTTACCTCGACAACATTTCTATCCTGATTTAACTCTCCTCTGACAATACCATGAAGCAGCATATCCTCCGCCTCATCAATCATGGACAGTAATCCCTCGATATGTTCGGGTGGCCCTGTGATGGTTTTATTTTTATCAAATTCAGCTCGGATGGCGAAGCGTGATTCTCGGAGAGCCCGTTCATCTCCTGTAAAGAGCTGTTTGCGTGCCCGGAAGAGGCGACGGTATCCTGAGAGGGCCCGTAGGGCGGTCGAGGATGACATTCTGAGCGTAGACACGATAATTTAATGATAGATAGCGTGATAACCACAAACAGCACGAACACTGCACGAACAGCACAAACACAAACACAAAAACGCCCGGCCGCCCGCACGGCCCGTTCGAGACCGCGGCAGACGACATTTGTGTCAAAAATTTTTTGGACTAATTCCTACGTAGAGGGTACTTACTGAGTTCGACCAAAATAAACCCCTGACA
>JALLBH010000092.1:0-53705 GCA_036940005.1 Skeletonema menzelii
TCGAGCTGGGTTCGAGTGATTCACTGGGTGATAAAGAAGGTAACGAGCTGGGTTGTAGTGATACGCTGGGGGATTGAGATGGGTTCGTGCTTGGCACAAATGATGGATTCGAGCTGGGCTCCGATGAGACGCTGGGAGCCAATGAGACGCTGGAAGATGAAGATGGACTCTCTGAAGGAGTATCCGACGGGGACCCAGACGGAGATAGCGTTGGAGACGTTGTAGGCATAGCAGTATTGACACAAAGAGGAAGAAGTTGCAATGATCGGCCATGGCCACCACCTCTCCAACTATCACCTTGCCAACTGCTAATGCTTCTTTCACAGCAGTAGCTCAACCTGATCCTATTGGCTCGGTCCAACCACTGCCGACGCGTCACGACGGGAGTATCGATGGGACAATTCGCAGTGGTTTGACAGCAAAAATTCTGTTGGGCGCCTCCACTCCACTTGTCGCCATAACCACCATCATTCCACCCATCATTCCTCCACGAGATTGTTGGTGTTTTCGTTGGGTTTTTTGTTGGGCGGGGCGTTGGCCTGGGTGTGCGAGGAGTGTATTGATTACACACATCCTGGCCTTCACAGCCGTAGCAAATGTTGTGCAAGTTCCAGTGATTGACTCTCAGAGCCCAGCAACATTGGTCTCTGTTACAGTAGTACGAATAGTAGGCTGATGCTGATGAAGCTGAAATGGACAGCAATAGCACGGTGTATGCTTGAATTGCCCTAATTTTGATCATGTTGTTGTTATTCTGCTTGCTTTTGTTGTTGTTGTTTGCTGCTGCTGCTGCTGCTGCTTTGTCAAGGGTCTAATGCGTGGAAGTGGACGACGCTCTATCGTTTTGTTGTTGCAGAGGGCTAAGTAGTGTTGCTGAGGGCAATACTTTTTATTTTACAACAAACTTTTACAATACTCGCCTACTCACATCGATGTCGACAAAAAATGGTAAACGTGCGAACAGAAACACCTATTTACTAATTCCTACGTCACTTCCAATTAAGATATTAGTGGCGATCGGTCCAGATCGGTCCCAAAAATTTTGATCACAAAAAATTAAACGATTGTACGATAACACAAATCACAAAGCAAGAGATTCTTCCTTCGCTATCTACTCTTTTTTCTTATGATGGTGCAGATATCTACATCGGCGATCGCCATTGTGATAGTACTGCCTCAAAAATTGAAAAATTGCTGAAGAAAATCTCTCTTTCCTTTCATGCCTTCTTTAACCAGGAGCAGGATCTTGTCCATGCCGATGGTCATACTTATCATAATCTTGACCCCATTGATTTCTATTTCGAGTACGATATATGGAAATTTTATTACTCTACTCTTAAATAACTGCCCTTACATCTCATCCGCCCATCCTTGCTGCAGCAGCGGCTGCCATCAACTCACGTTGATGCTTCTTTACACAGTCGGTAGTACAGTATACATAGTCTAACCTCTGAAACATTTGCGACCGTCGCTTACCTTTCGCAGCCTTTTGACAAAAGTCACATACGTTAGATGCAGTAGAAGCTTTCGGCTTCAGACCATCTCTCACACGTTTGGCATCTTCCATTTCCTTTTTCTTTTCCTCCTCCTGTCGTTGTTTTTCAGCCGCTTCTTCGGCCTGCGCCTTTTCCAGTGCCTTCTTCTCCTTCTGACGAGCACGTTGCTTTCGTTTCTTGTCCAACGCCTTGGCTTTTTTGGCTTGGATATCTGCATCGGTCAATGCCGGGCCTACCTTGGCTTCATCATCCCATCGACAATATTCTTCACCTAACATTCCACGTGCTAGACGGAAAGCTTCTCGTGCCTTGTCGGATGCTGCAACGAAATATGGAGGACGACCTCTGGAGTCAATGGCACATGGATTCGCATGACCGTTGATAAGGAGTGCATTTAGAAGCGATGGTGCATTTTGATGACTTGATGCTGAAGCGAAATGAAGTGGAGTTTGATGGTCGGGTCCTGCCTGTGTGTTGACATCATAGCTAGGTGCTCCCTCAACATTGTCTTCAGCAACGGCAACATCGTCGACATTGGTATTCTCTTCTACCTCCTCTAAGATTGTCAGCAATTCCATCAACTTTGATAAATCTCCTTCGATGACAGCCTCGTGAAGCGGTGTCAATGGTGGATCATCATCCTTCTCCTCTGACTCCTCGGTCTCTTTATCCTTCTTCTTCTCTACTGCAGGTCCTTGGGTGTTGCCACTGCCACCCACATCAGTAGCAACTCCATCAATGACCAACGAAGGGACCACCAAACTGTCCACATTCACTATCCCACAAGACAACAAACACTCCAAAGCAACCGTCGCACCGTCCAAGGTAGGCCTACCAACATCCAAAGGAATACTCCTCAACCTCTCATCACCCTTCGTTACCAACGCTGCAACATCATTCCCATCACCAAATAAATAATCTCTCCTCATACCCTTCGGACAACTCACATACACTCCCATCGCATGTTTTACATAGTTGGATTCCTTCCAGAGTTTCCATGTTGCAACAACATCCTCACGTAATTGTTTTTCACCCTCACGACGTAATTGTGCCCCGACGGATTTAGCCTTGTGCTTTGAGGAGTCATAATTCGATTGGGATCCGCCCTGTCCTTTGCGGATGGTGTACCGTGTTGATGTTTTGTGCGCAATCATGGTGAGTTGTGGGACTTTGCTATGAGTTGTGGTTTTGAGTGTGAATACTGCTGCTACAAATCTTCCACTTTGGAGTAGTACAATAATAATGTTTGACGATGGTGAATTTAGATGGTCCCATGTGCCCAAGAGAGTTTTGGCCGCAGAGGCTGTATCCCAGTTGGGATTGTCACGTATGTAATTTGGTGGAAGTAGTATTGTTGGTATTTGGAGTGCTTTTTGTTGCTTGGATGATGCATTATTTATGGTATCACCACCAGGCGATGTGGTAGGAAGTGCAAGCGAAATGGAAGGCGCTTTGCCATGCATTTTTTGAAATAATTGCTCCTTATCAGATCGTTTGCCTCCTTTGTACTTCTTGACTCGGTTTGATTTGTTGGCGTTGTGATTGTTGGCATCTGATGATCCAACTGTTTGTGCTTCATTTTCTTCCGACAAGTGTTCGTCTACTTCTTCTTCGCCATCAGACGAAGAGGCTGACGAATCAGCATCACCATCTTCTTCTATACAGTTCAATCTATTGTCATCATCTTCATCAGGTGATGACGAGGAATCATCTGAATATCGTTTACCCAGAATCGTGGACCCCACCGCCACGTGTCGATCATTTTGTGTCGATTGTTTGTGATTAGATAGAATGTCGAGCAGATGCTCACGGACTGTTTCAGAATAAAATGGGATCGTAGACATCTTCTTCTGTGCTACGCTGCTGCTATGATGTACTGACAATGCGCAACTTCTCTCTCTCTCTCTCTAGAGAGAGTGGCGTCGTCAGCAGAAACTTAAGAGACTTATTAGACGATGGAGCGAGGAGGATGGAGGATTTCGCGAGTTGCGAGCTAGCTTCTCTCGTCTCTCCCTAACCCTTGTAAGTACTTGAGGAAGAACATTCCCTGCTCCTGTTTGGATAAAAAGTACAAAGAAGTCAAGTCTATTACAAGAATGGGCATGTGTTGCAATGAGATGTGCAGCCTACCCAACCAGATGACGAAGCGAAGTACAATGTTGTGCTGCACTGGTTGCCGTGTTGCGAATTATTGTGAATGCCAGAAGGCTGCGTGGACAGAGAACAAGGAGTTTTGTGAAAGGCTACGTAGTATCGTGGAAGTGGACGATGAGAAGAAGATGTCCAAGATCTCAGAATCGAAGCAAGGTGCAAGTCAGGTGCGCTTGTGGTTAGCTGTGATGATTGTTCTCCTCTTTACAGCAGCAAATTGGCACTGACTGTATCGACAACTTGTTAGTATGTGACCAAGATCGTCGTGGATGGCTGTATCGTAATGATTGCTTGTAACGCATTCAATTGTGAATGGATGGTAACAAACAATAAGTCGAGCAACTAATAACACCTTATAATTTAATACCTATAATCTTGTGGTTCCTTCAAAGGGAAAGGTGCTACCCGAACGTCAAATACTTCGCCAGCTTCTGCCTGAATGCTTCCAGCCTTGAATTGCAAGCTACCTTCCATTTCTCCTTCTCCTCCGCCGGTACAACTCTGGTACGAAAAATAGTTTTCCGCTCCAGGATCCTCCTCGTTTTCATGGAATGTGCGACCATCATCTTCGCTAACAAAGTTTTGATACTCCCCTTCTCTGAGCAAGGGAAAACATCCTATGACCCCCTCACCTCGAACTTCTTCCACTTCTCCCCCTTGAGTAATCCTCCAATGGCGTGAAACGAGTTGACAGGTGTCAAAACCGCGTTCTTCTGGTGACATATAATCTTCGCCGTCCTCTGGTTTGAGCAAACGTATTCGAATTGAGTAAACGAACATCCCTCCCATTTCAAAAACATAGGTAGACGAGGCCACAACTTCGACCCCCCTTGTGACAGCACGACTACAATTTGTTGGATCACTCAGACTTGGATAGCGGAGAATTGACTTGAAACCCTCTGCTGGACCCAATCTCCCTACAGAATATTTGTTCAATTGATCAGCATGATTCTCAAACCATCGCAAAATTTGATCATCATTAGAGCCATCGCGGACTGCCTTTGTAGAAGCGGTTAACCGGGGAGATTGAATATAGATACCAACATCTCCAGAGCTGTAATCGAATACCGTCAGTTTCATGTCATTGATGTCCTTAGCTAAGACCACTTTCGTTCCGGTCAGAACGTCTGGGCTGCACCAACAATTGAGTGACAAGCAATCGTACACACAATAACCTCCAAATAAGCCTGGAAGCACCATTCCATTCCTTTCCACATTTTCCATATTCCAACTCTGCCCAGAGTAGAATGAATAGACTGCCTTTAATGCTGACAACTTTCCATCCTGATGACCTTCTTCAACCAGGGAGGCACCAAAAGGTTTCCCGGAATGTAGCGATGATTGAATTGCAGGACCAACATTTTCAGACAAACTCTCATCGCTGCACCATTGTTCAATCTTTCTCCAAAGAGATGCAGCCCTCAGGAAATAGGGACCAACCAATTGAGCACTTGGAGCGACATCAAAGCGCTCGCCGTGTTCGTCATGGTGTAGGCGATTATCAATCTTTCTCCAGTGCTTCCAAGATATAAATGCCGTTGATGCAATAAACACATCAGCGGTGGAGAGAAAAGGATTTACTTCATCGTCGGGATCTGGATTACAGCGTATGTATTTATACATCGATAGCTCATCATCGCCCTTTTCAAATCGATAGTCCCTCACTAAAGCTAGGCACCACAAAGCTTTGCATTCTTCATCTTCGTGTTGAAGCTGAGAATCAGTAGCGCCGACATCATGACCGTGACAAATTTCGTAGCATCCCCTACTAGCCAGACGAAAATTTAGCCAGTCGGTGGAGGTCACAAACGGCAAAATGGATGCAGCCACGATGGAATACGGCAAAGCATCTAAAGATGCTGGCAATGGTGTTGACATTCTGACAAGATACACAATGGACGTAGATGTGAGGTGATTGTAGATTGTATGTATGTTCGTCCCGAAGATACGAAGATGCGGTCAAAGTGGCGCGCTAGCTGCTGATGTCCTCGATTTATATTTTGCTGAGGGGCTCCCTTCACTACCTCCCCATCATCTATCCTCCCATCATCACCCACGGAGCATTGCATTGCTTGAGTGACAGGAATAAGAAGTTGTTGCGGAGGGAAGAGACATCTTTGGCCACCGTTAGCATCATTCGGAGGAAGGGCGCAGCAAGAAGTGATCCCCCGACCGTCCGCTGACTGGCGTTTCTTCACTTCATTATCAGGACTAGCTTTTTTTCTGACTCTCGCTGATTCTCGACCGACCTCTCTCTAGCCAATTAGCCAAGCTGTTCTCCTCATAAAAGAACATCATATCCCAAGCAATGCCATCCAAGAAGAAGAACAAGAGCAAGGGCCGAGGCAAGGCTGCCAAGAAGGCAGACAGGCAGCAGGGAACGCTCGATACGCAGATGGAGCGGTTGAAGATTGAAAAAAAATGCCAAACCAATGCTGATGAGGACGAGAACGCTTTATTGGAGGAGGCAATCAAACTTGCTTCATCTGAGAAGGAGAAAATGGATGCCGCGGCCGCTGAAAAGGAGGAACAGCTGGAAGTATGTAATCATGGGCATTATGTCGAAACAGAAGAAGATAAGGTCATCAGGATGTTCACCATAACATTTTTGTCTTTGCAAACATCTGGCCTCGACGTAGCTACCGAGGCCGCCATGGAAAAATATCCCGGTGTGTGGTATGATCCCTCAAAGCTGAAGTTGGTTGTATCTCTCCTTTTATCCGTTGCGACGCAACTTGTCCTAGAGGGGGATTTTGACAAAGCTCGGCGTTTTGCTGCCTTAGCTCCTTACTTCGAGTTTTTGGCAGTCAAGATTGGCGAAAAAGTCAAGCTAAATAAGACAGCAATGCTTGAACTCTCCAACCGCGATGATGAGCACACTCTTGTGAAGTATTTGAGGAAGCGCATCCCTTGCTGTTGTTTGGATGAAAAATACGACGAAGTCAAATCCATCACAAGGACGGGATTATGTTTCAATTTGGAGTGCAGCCTACCCAATAGAATGGCGGAACGAAGTGCCATGTTGACCTGCGCTCGATGCGGGGACGCAAATTATTGCTCTCGAAAATGTCAAAAAGCTGATTGGCCAGATCACAAGGAGCACTGTGGCCTGTGGTAAACCAGTGAATTGGAATGTGGACGTGGTAATCCGGGAGGCAGCATATGAGCAGTAGAGATGACTTCAGAAACACAATCAGTAACACGGAATATGAATGGGAAGTATTTCGATTGATGTTGACGGTGACTCTCTCTCCTACGGTATCATTTCAATTCACTCTATTATTCACTATTTGTAAATTATCTTTTCTTATGCCACTTGTCAGCCATTAAGATGCCGCAGATGCAGATCCAGACTCATCGTCTATGGCAACCAAACCTCGAGATGGCTCCCGCTCTCGGTATTTTCCGTTGTATTGTACAGGTGTAGGGTAGCCAGAAGACAGGGTTGAAGAAGCTGAAAAGCTGTCGACACCCGTACTCCTATTATCCCTGAAAGAGTCCTCGTCAGAGAACATAGAGCCCATAGACCCTTCCACTTCGTGCATTTCCTCCTGCTCCTCCTCGTACGTATCACTCTCATCCTCGTCAAATTCCTCGTCGGAATTCTCTTCTGACTCTTCCTCATCTTCGGATCCATCTGAATGATAATCGGATTCATCATCACAATCATCAGATGTAAAGTACCTCACCCCACCACCATAGACTCCCTTTCTGTCGCTCCCCATGCTATCCTTGGAAGATTCCAAAGTAGCTTCACCAACAGAACTCAGTGCCTCTCCATTGGTCAGCTGTAATAAATGGCCGACACCATCCCCATTAGTCAATTGCAACAATGTGCTTTGCTTGTCCGCCTCCTGCTCAGCCAAGAACTTTTCACTGTAAGATTTGAAGCCACAACGAACTGAGCGGCCAATAGAGGTACGATCAGTGGCTTCCGAGGAATCGCAATTTTGTGACTTCTTGTACTCATCGCCATCATCGTTGTCATTGATCTCCTTCGAGAGGATCATTACAAGCTTCCCTTTGCGGTAGCGTTGCTTCTTCTTTGTTGGACCAATCTGAATTAAAGTAAATCAAAAATCAAGGTTAGCAGAATACACCATTACGCGACAAACAAACATATGCAACAGAGCAGCAATATCTCTTGCTTACCTTGACCACACCATGAGCTCTCCCAATCAACTTTATCCATTCCTCTTCATCCTCCTTCTTCATCCTTGCATATCCCCGTCGAGTCATGTAATTTATAGCATCCTCCAACTCATGGAAGTAGATCCGTGTATCCAAATCTTCACGGACAAAGTAGTTGGCCGTCTTGTATCCGGAAGAAATGGTAGCGATGCGGATGCGCCTATTGTCTCGAAGGATGGATGCCTTGGTCATTCTGGCATTGCTACTGCTGTCATCATCTTCGGGGTAGTAATTATTCTTGGGCAGATCTTCAGGTGGATCCGAAATACGTTGTTGCTGTGCTTTAAATGAGTTGGTTGAGGACTGGCCATTCGCGGCGGCTTGACCAGTCATTTGTTCGTAAACATTCAAGAGGCCAAAATCAATATCTTCGTCATGCACATTTTTTGGATCTACCCATTTTATGTTCCTTGACCTCCCCCCTCCTCGTATGTAAGAACAAGACGAAGAAGAAGAATCATTGATTGCATCATCATTAGGATCGATGAAGGGGCGTTCGTTGGGAGTTTCCCCTGGTGGATCATTGCCCAAATGAAGCGCAGCACGGCCTTCTTCTGGTTCGAGATTGGTAGGTCGAGGCGCCTTTTGTGTTGGATCATGAACAACCAGAGCAAATTGCTGATCACACTGAGGGTTGGATTGTTCCACAATCTTGTCATTTCCATTGCCATCATCATCCTGAGAAGACAATGCCCACGATGGTAATGTGAGAGATTTTTCCTCAACAGTACCATCAATCTTGGCGACAAACACATCCTCCTGCTCGACAGTAGGAAGAGTTGAATTATTGCTCATCTCGTCCAAAGCAATGGGTTTAATGACATCCCTCCTCCGCACACTCCTACTACTGGTACTTCTAGTACTCCTGCTACTTCTACCACTCACGAAACTCATCTCATCCTCAGCAGGAGGGAGGCATTTGTCCAAGGCCGACAAATCTTTTTTGAATTCGGCAGCACG
This sequence comes from Skeletonema menzelii, assembly GCA_036940005.1. NCBI lineage: Eukaryota > Bacillariophyta > Thalassiosirophyceae > Thalassiosirales > Thalassiosiraceae > Skeletonema > Skeletonema menzelii. Next base: position 8,799 of record JALLBH010000092.1, read on the forward strand.
GCTAACACTGCTTGAAATGGTTGTCATACCGAGTGACATGTCATCGTCACTTGTACCGCAGTATGGCATCATGTGATTTGGTGGATGTTGCATTATTGAAGCTTCTACTCCTTGTGGGCGAGTAGTGTCGTTTAATTGATCATCATCGTCATCATTTTTGATGTTTTGCTGACTGGCAGTGTCAGCGGACACCTCCCCAATCAAATTATCCTCAATACTATCGGTGTTATTAACAGTGCTTGTCTCCTCAGCAGTATCAGAATTGGATACAATGGCAAAAACATCATTGATGAGGGTCACATCATCTTCCTCCCCTCCTTCATCGATTTGTTGTTGTTCCTCATCATCTTGATGCGATTGTAGAGACGACACATCCATCGATGGTAATGAATTCAACCTAACATTCTCCTCCTCCTCCAGTTTCAACTCTGTTGCAACTTGTTGCATCTCCCCTTGCAACCTCACCATCTCTTCCTCACTCCCCTTCAGCAACTCCTCACACACCTTCCTCTCCTCCAAGGCAGCATCATACCTCTCCTGAAAGTCATACCATATCGCTGCATCCTCCTCCTCCCTCTTGTTCAAATATGCACTTTGTATCTCCCTCAATTCCCTCAGCCGCTCCATCCCCTTTTGCAATGTATACTCAGCCTCATCCTTTTTGGTCATGGCATCATTATAGGCCTGTTGCCATTGTACCATCTGTTCTTCCGTCTCCTTGTTTGTTTTCAACTCCATAATCTTCTCTTTCTCAAGATGCATCTGATCCATCACATGTTTATACTTCACATACACTACCTCACATGCCTGCTTATCCTTCAGTGCAACATCATATTGCAATTGGAAAGTCCTCCATTGTTCTTCTTCTTCCTCCTCTTGACGTTTTTGAAAGGTTTGTTCAATTTGTTGTTTCTCGAGGTATAATTGATCAAGTTGTTCGTTGATTTTGGTCATGTTTGTTTGGTGGGTTTGGTGGTTGGTGGTTACTTCGTTGTATTTTTGTTGTAGCTGTGTTTTTAATAACAGCGCTGCGTTTGATACTGCACTCATGGTGACTGCTGCGTGAACTATTGCTTGATTGATTGGATGCTTTTGTGGAATGCAATGCAATGCAACTGCCCTATTGATGATGATACTATCGATGCAGTGATAACACTGAAGATAATGGGATTGTTAGAACAGCCTTGAACAGCCCCTCGTATCGGTCGACAAAGAATGTTCGTACGGAAAACCGCAAATAATACTATTGATTCCGACGTTGGTAAAAGATTTGCACTTGGTATTTCGATCCACAAATTTCCAAATGAAAATCCATCACATCAATAAGCGCAACGAATGAAGGGAGGTCAATAGATGATAGTGAAGAGCCAAGCATCAGAGTGACTCAACCATGCCAATCCTCACCCTGCTAAAAACCCGACGAGCATCAGCTGCTGCTGTCATATTATTCACAGCCGCCGCCATTCTTCTATCAACGTCACCAACACTGTCTTTCCTCCACCAACGCACCCATCAGAAGATCATCATCACGACCACCCATTCCCCATTATCACCTCCCCTTCAAATGGCCAAATCTTACGGTCCACAAGATGCCGAAATCATATCCTCCAATAATAATAACAATAATCCAAACAAAAACATCAAGGCTGAATTCGCAACATTATTAACTACAGTAGTTGCATATTCCTCCTCCAATCAACCAGAAGAATTGCCATCATTACTAGCTTCCAATATTGACATGATTTTAATGGCAATGAATACCAATGGGTTGATTGAACAAGTTATCCAAGAGGACATTCAACAACAACAAGAGGGTACTAATAACAACAACAGTAACAACAACAACAATAATGGAGATCGATTAGAGGAACTTTCCTCAGCGGTCAATCTGATACTCTCCTTTGTGGAAACATTTGTCGAAGAAGCTCAATCAATGGAGGATGTGTACAAACAATTGATGGGGAAAATATTTGCAGTTATTACACCCAATTCCAATCAACAAGGTAGTAGTAGTAGTGAAACATCAGCAACAACAACAACAACAGCAGCAAGTACCTCAATCGGAGAAGCAGCACTAGAAGAATTACTATCCAACGAAAGCGAAGCATTCACACCAGGATTCCTCCGCCACATCGAAGGGGAATGCAATCGTCTCGCCTCCCTACCCACCATCTCACCTCAATCATCCAAACTATTGGAAATATTACGTATCATCCAAACACGTATTTTGGAAGAATTGGGTAGGGGTAGTATTGGAGAAGGTGCCATTGTAATAGGACAATTGTTGGGGTATGACGATACCAAGGAACGGTTGGCTGTGTTGGATGCTGGGTTGGCTGTACGGGGGGTTGAGTTTGCAAGGGAATTGAAGGGGTTGACTAGTGAGGCGTTGGGGGGATTTCAGAATGTGCAAAAGAAACAACAACAGGGTGGTGCTGGTGGTGTGGATCCTGGACTTGTGAGGAGTGTGGAGGAGATTGATGAAAGGATACAACAGTTTATTGACAAGTCTTCCTCTTTTCAATGAATTATGGTGAATTAAAAGAAGACATCCTTATATTTGTGATTAAAAATAAATGCTATCAGACCAGTATCTACCTACCTGTGAATGAAGAAGAAGAAAGCTAAAGCGCCACATCACTTATATTTCTGCTTCTAACTCTTTTACTTCTTTCCACTTGATGATGCAAATGCGGGTGTACAATACACAGAGTTGTACATTTTAATGTCATGGACCCTCATTGAAAAACAACAGCCGCCATGATAATTTTAGAAGTGGTAGTTAGGGTCATTGTAACCAGAGGTGGCATACCTCGATATACAGTACCAACTCGCTATGCACCATATCTATTGTGCCATTTTGGTTAGGTTTCCTTTGGTGTGCATATCTACTCACATGCGCTGCTTCCCCTGCAGTTGCAGGTTGCAGTCTCCTGCTCCTGTACGCAGTAGCAGTAGCTTATGTTTTGCATATGCATTTCCTCTCATGAACTATCCCTACTCCAATATAGCTCTTCTAAACTTCTGTGGCATAATAAGTCATTTGGTGACTAGAGGAAGAGGGGATATGTAGATGTAATCATTCCATCTATCGCTATCTCTTGCTGCTCTAGCTGCTTCTCTTGCTCTCTAGAGTTTGTCGTTTTTGTAGAGTATCATCTTGTCGAAGTCCTCTCTTCCATTTTTCTCCAAACCATCCTACGCAGATATAGTGATGACTCATCCTCTAATGAATCTACTTTTGTGATGGGTAGATTCATATTGGCCCCTCTCAACATTTGTTGCTTCCATCTCCAACATGTGTCAATGATGTGAGCGGCAGCGGCGAATAAGCCTACTGCCGATGCGGCTTTCTATAACCCCGTTACAGTTACTTATAAACCAAGACTGCGATTCCCCAAAAGTCGATAAAACCGATAGATATATATCGATAGATGAGATCAATGGCTTTCCAAAACAGCCGCTGATAACCTCACTGGCCGGTTGGAGGTTGGAGGAGACAAGTGCAAGTGCACCGTTGGATATTTCTCAAGTCTCAAGTGCTGACGTGTAAATACTCAATGACGCGTCTGATGCGACAAGATGGAAGAAAGAAGAAAGCAGAGCGAGGCCGCACAAAAACACTTCTCCGGAGCGAGGCCGGCCGGCCGCGGATCATCTATCATCTCATCGATCTTGTCATACACAATCTTGACTATGACCTCGACGGACAAAGTCATTCTACCATAAAGCATCGTTTTCATTGAGTTTAAAAGGAAGAAGAAGAATTATTATCGGTCCCAGAGCAGCCGGTCGATAGCTTGGTGAAGAAGGAAGCAACCATTCTGATTTTGAACTTTATTGCCACGTCACCACGTGTGTTGAACACAACAAGTACACAATATTCTTTTACAAACCGCTCCTTGACTAAAAGGGCACAATAACAACTGCAAGCAATATGATAAAATTCACCCGCTCCACCAAGAAGAAAATAGACAAAGTCCGCTCCGGCGGATCTTCTGTCGCTGCACCCCCCGACGACAACGCCACCAACGGAAGCGGTTCTTCCCCCCAACACCATCACTCTTCTCGCTCCCGTCGCAACTCGAAATCCCGCAATAGTCAACCTCATGCCACCACCGATCACTCTGTCGCATCGGCCTATAGTCAACGGAGCGATTACACCTCTGAAACTGGCTATAGCTCCGCCAACAATAACAATTACAACGGTCGAGCGGCAGGAACAGGAGGAGCCCCAACGGGCGGCGGAGGAGGACGATCCATCGCTGGATCATCGGTCGCCACCAACAACTCACGTCGTTTCTCCTCCGCAGCATCCGTAGCATCCATTTCTTCCGCCTCCGTCTTTTCACCATCAGTTACCCCCTCTGTGAAAATGTCCACTGGTGGACTACTCCCCCCCGGCGGCATAGGCGGCGGTGGAGGGGCCTCAATTGCCTCGGAACAAAATTCCACAGCCATTGGGAATCATCACGGTTTACAACCCTCCTCGGCACGACTATTACGTGATTTAAATAATTCGGCACGATCTTCTCTACTAAGTTCACTTGGAACAGCTGCCTCACGTACCTTTCGGAGTTATAAAATGACATTACCACGATGTCCTCCCCCCGTGAAAACTTGGGATGGGAGTACCAGTAGTGTCATGGGGGGGAGTGGATCCAAAAGTTCCGTAGTAGGACATCAACATCATCATCATGGTAGTAGTAGTGGTGCAACGGCAACCAATGGTACTCAAGACAATGAGGATGAATTAACATTGGAAAGTGATTTAGAATTATTAGGACGGACTGTCCATGCAGTATCCTCGGCACTTACCGAACCCCCCAAAGACAATGATCGGTTTATGGTATATGATGTTAGTTTTAATCCCAAGGGGTGTGTTTGGGATGCATTGATTGTAGTCCAATTGGAAAAAGATGATGGTGATACTAATGATCATCATCATGACGATGATGATGATAATCGAAGTCGATCCAGTACAAGGAGTAATACCTCACGAACATCACAATCACACCAACAACGACGAAGAAGTACATCACGTAATAAAGGACGAAGGAGCAATTCACGTAGTGTCTCACGATCACGTCGGTTACGTTCCTCATCTCGATCGAAACAGAATAATAATCGAAATGATGATAATGGGAACAAGACATTTTCATTTCCAATTCGAGTAACTTGTGCGGAAGATGATATTGGTGGATCTGGTAGTAATGATTCCATTATGCAACAACAACATCAACAACAACAACATCGTTATAATACTCCCACTACCAACAGTGGTCAAGGTCCACATCTCAAACGTGCCAAAACATACGCAGTTGACCTAGCCGTAATTGACGATATGCCCCATCATCCTATATCATCCTGGAGTGCAAGTGAGGCAGCGAATTATAGGGATGATATGAAGAATGCGATGGAGTGGGTGAGTTATGGGATAAGGAGGAGTATGGCAAGGAGTATGTTTCCGCAGTTTCCGGAGGGGTGTCAGGGACGTCCTTTTAGGGAGATTTATCAGCTGAATAAGAAGGTGAGTTTTATTTTTGTGATTATTTTGTGAGAATTAGTGTGTTTGTATGGGGTGATGAGGGAGTGTTGGTTTCATTTTGTTGGAGGGGGGAAAGTTATATGATGTTGTGGAAGGAGGGGGGGACTGATGTTAACTTTATGTGAAAGGGGGGGGGAGTGTGATGTAAATGTGTTCAATCATCTCACACTTGATTTATTTCATTCCTTCATTCTCTCTCCAACCACAAAACCAACAAACAGCTGAAAAGTGGAACATTTTCAACAGTATGCAGAGGTGTACACCGTGCCACGGGGAAACAAGTTGCTGTGAAATGCATCCTACGCAAAAAGATCGAACCATCCGTCGACGCTGCCGTATTCGAGGAAGTACTCATCATGTCAGGCCTGCATCACCGGTACATCTGCCCCATGATTGATTACTTCGAGGAGGATCGGTGTCACTTTGTCGTTATGGAGTTGGAAAAGGGGGGAGATTTATGTGAACGACTTAATGATAAGGTGACCTATTCGGAACCGGATGCACGAACGGTGGTACGGAATATTTGTGAGGCGATGGAGTTTGTTCACAATAAGGGATTTGCCCATTGTGATATCAAACCGAGGAATTATTTGTTGAGGAGTAAGAGGGATGATGTGGATGTTCGATTGGCTGATTTTGGGTTTGCGCAGCATGTTCATGCGCCGAATAGTTTGACGAGTCAGTGTGGTACTCCATTTTTTGTTGGTGAGTGTGCTGGATTGTAGTCTTGTGATTTGATTGTGGCCCTATTTGTATTTATTCGAATGATATGACTGATGATTCCCAATTTATTTCTCCTTCTACAAATCTTAGCACCGGAGGTTATCAACAGGAAACCCTACGATCAAAAAGTAGACATGTGGAGTATTGGTGTGACGACATATTTGCTTTTGAGTGGAGAAACGCCTTTCAATGGTAAAAATCGACAACAACTTTTCCGCAGAATATCGTGTGATGAACCAACCTTCTCCGATGACAAGTGGGGCAATGTATCCGACGTGGCAATAGATTTTGTGCTGAGACTATTGACAAAAGACCCTGCAAAACGAATGAGTGCGAGCGAGGCTCTACGGCATGAGTGGTTTGTTGGACTGGACAGAGCAAAGGCGCCAATGAATGCCAGTGCCAGTATGGGAACTAGTGAAGATTTCTCGATTGGTACAGATCACTCGAAAAAGAGTAGGGATCCCCCGCCTCAGGTATCACCAACCAGGAAGTCTTCCCGTGCTAGTCGCCCTCCTCCACCACCCAAACCTAGTTCTCGACGAGGAGACGATCGTTCCAGTAGCGACAGAGATGAAAATGCAAGATTGTTGGATGTAATCAAAGAGCAGGACGCAAAGATCGAAAAACTGGAAGCTATGGTGAAGAGAATGTTGGAGCCTGAGGGAGCTGTACATGAATGTTAAGAGAAATAAGATGTTTAGAATTGTGCCGAGTCCTATCCACGTGGTATTGAGCGTTTTTGTTACTTATAACTTTCTTAGGGATTTCTTCGGGATCTATTTCATCTCTCTAACAAGAATATGCAGACGTGGATCAAGATGTTCATACCTATTCAATGTATTCCAGATATCAAACAGCGACGGCCAACGACGATTGTCTCTTCCCTCTGCAATAACAATTTCTCATGACTGCCACTCAGCAATGCAATGCTGAGAGCTGAGCGAGATAGAGGCGAGGTCATTCATCGTTCATCGGGCAGCGAGCGCGCAGAGAAGTGGTGCTTTGGGTGGGAGCCCCTCAGCGAAATTAAGATGCGCACCATTTTATTCCCACATCTTCATCTTCGACAGAATGAAAATCACCAGCAACGATGATGCGTAGGCAATGATGAGCGCGGGCGAGGCCTATTTATTTTGTTGTGCCTCATGGTGAGCAGGATGTAACGAAATCAATCAAGTTGAAGAAATGTGATGGCTGTGACCTTGTTCGATATTGCAGTGAGAAATGCCAGCAGAAGCGTCGGGCAGAACATGCAGCGATGTGCCAAGAGCGGACGGCTGATGTGTGAGGAGACTTTATTTAGGCAACCCAAGATCAGTCATCTTGGCGACTGTCCGATCTATTTCTTGCCGCTTCTAGCTGACCAAGACGAATGACTGTTGACGGGGTGCTGCAGCAAATACATGCTGCGATTACGCCAGTTTACTACAAGAGGGAAGGAAAGCTTGATCCTAGGTGCTCATTCTATACCAAAAACTCAGGAGAAGGGGAAAAGAATGACCTGAAAAGAGCAGAAATAAATCGTCCAGTTGTACTACAACGAATGGGCAGCTGAATTGGGCGACGTGGATGCCACAATAGACTAGCGTACATGTATTTAGAGGGTGAGGGTATCGAGAAGGACAAGAAAAGGGCATTATACCATTTTGAAGAGGCTGCCTTTGCTGGTCATCCCATGGCTAGGTAGATGCAATCTTGCAAGCTATGAGGATAGACTAGGATAGACTAGGGAGGATTGATTGCAAGATGCATTTGACTTGCTAGAGATGGAGTAGTGTTGTCCTTAACCAAACACAGAAATAACGATTAAAAATGATCCCCAGGCATACATCTTCTCGTAGTATTGCTCTTGGAACTAAATAATATGCTTTATGATACCATACTATAGCAACGGCAGCATGCCTCTTGCATATTAATAAATATGGTGCTTGTCTCAATGCAAAACAACTTTCTCAGACTTCTCCCCAGACTCCCACGTTTCATCACATTGTACTTTCTTACCACACTTAACCACAATTTGTCTTGTGTTCTGGCCATGCAGCCTTTTGACATTCACGAGAGCAATAATTTACCTCTCCACATCGAGCACAGGACAACATTTTGCTGCGCTGCACTATATTAGATGTGCACTGTGCATTGAAACATAATCCCATCCTCGTGATGGATTTGACTTCATTGTATTTTTCATCCAAGCAGGAGCAAGGGATGCGCTTCCTCAAATACTTCACAAGGGTGTGCTCATCGCACTTGTAGAGTTCAATAATGATTGCCGTATCCATCTTGATATGTTCGCCTCCTTTGAGTGCTTCTGCTAAACTATCGAAGTAAGAAGCGGAGGCAGCAAGAGACCGGGCTTTGCCACCACAATCCCCTTGTAGGACAAGTTGCGTCGCATCTGATAAAAGGACAGATACAACCAGCTTCAACTTCGAGGACTCATATAATATATCGGGATATTTTTCTTCGACAACATCGGTAGCTGCTCCGAGGCTCACTGCAAAGCTGCTCGCTCCGCAGTCTACATCAAGCCCAGAAAAACATGTTTCGGCGAACCTGATGATGTCGCCATCTCCTGGAACATACCCATGATAACATAATTCAGTCCGATCCTCCTTCCTTTCAGCGGCCGTAGCATCCATTTCCTCCTTCTCGGCTGCGGCAAGTTTGATCGCCTCCTCCAATAAAGCGTCCTCCTCGGCATGAGTTCGAGAATCTTGGTCAATCTTCAACCGCTCCATTTGAGTATCGAGCGTCCCCTGCTCCTCTGCCTTCTTGGCTGCCTTCTTGGTCTTGCCCCGATCCTTCTTCTTCTTTTTCTTGGATGGCATGGCTTGGCAAAAGATTTGTTATCGATTGAATGGTACGATAGAGGGCAGAGAGCGGTTAAGATTTTATGCAAGCCAAGCTACAAGAGGCAAGAGCAAGAGAGAAGGAGCAAAATTAGCTTTATAGGAGTACTGAAATACGTTACTACTTCTTATCTTCTACCAAAATAAATAATGAACTCTGGTGTCATTTCGGGAAGTGCGTGCTTCCTCTCGGTTTTTTGTCGTTTGCGTTACGCTAATAACTCCTTCCACAAACCACGAACCAACTCAAAATTTGCGCTGACGATGAGATGTTGTGTTAATGAAAAGCGCTGTCGACAAACCATTGAACTGACATCGGCACCACAGCCGCTCTCTCTTCTATCAAACGACAATCAATAATGACATCGTCAAGTTGGAAGAAGGCGGCTCTTTTACTCATCATCTATCAACTGCTTCAACTGGCATCTTCCTTATCGTCGCCATCAACAACTGCCCATACCGACACAGCGATGCTCTCTCCAACAATCTCTCCCAAACTAATCACCATCAGTGAAAAAGTCTGGAGAAAACAAGCCTCCGCCCACTCACAGCGTATACGGCGCCTCTTACAGCCAGGATTAACACCTCTTGAACATAACATCGATTCCGGCAAAAGTAAGCGACGGCAGCAACATTACGTTGATGATTGGACAGCGTTAGATCCAGTCAATCCAATATACAATTTCTTGATTGAATATTATGGATTGAAGGGTGCCAAGGGTCCTAGAAGATTGGCGAGATGGGCACCTGATCCAAAGTTATTGTACGCCGATGATAGTAAAAACTGCAATGAGCCATCATCATGGTCTTCTGTAGAAAACGAACAAGAAGTTTACAATGCAGCCATGAAGGCATCACATGGGCTAGGAGGGATACTTCTCGAAAATGCAAATCTAGATGATCTGGGGGGTTCTCTGCACTTGCGAGGGGGTGTTCCTGTTCCAATGATGATGGTTGAGGAGGGAGAACGAAAGGACACAGAACAACAATTGCATGGAGTATTATACAATCCAGCAGTCTTTTACAATCGACACTTACCACTCCACAACGACCATGATGGTAACGAGCGAAAACATCAGCTTCTAAAAACAATCGCCCCATTCCAATGGTACACCTCCATCCTAAAACAAACACTCAACTCGGACCCCATCCTACACTGCTACGGATTACACGAGTGGGCCATGCAATACCATCCCGAGGGTGCCGATCCCCCACCCTCGGCGAAATACCAATCCAGTCTCAATTTACGTGTATCACGACAAGTTATCAATGACACAGTCGAGCGGAAGGGGGTTCGATGCACTCATGTCGATGCCCTCCGTTTCTTTGCTCCAGCGGCTGGTCCATTAAATCATCATGGTGCATCATTACAACGTATGGATCAATTGCGATTAGAACAAAAGGGTTGTGTCCATGCACACATGGATCTATTAAAGATTGGATTGAAATTACAAGGGTTTATTGATTCAGAGTTAATGATCGATATACTGGAGATTGCACTGGCGGCACGTAAATTGGATGTGGAGGCGAGTCCGTATGATGCCACGGAGTATGGTGCGGGTATTGTCCCGATTGAGACCAATGAGGGGAGGAAGGTGTATAGAGATCGACAGATTGAGTTGATGCAGCGTGCTGAACCGGTTAGACAACGGTTGTTGGATGCGTATGACGTGTTTATGAAGATTGCGTTTGATGAGACTTTGTTGTTGGGGAGTGATGAGTATGTAGGGGGAGGGAAGCGAACATCAAACGATGACAAGAACGTTGTGGTGAGTGGGGTCAATAATACTGGTGATGGACCTTATGTCGCACCGGAGAGACTTGCCAAAGCAGAACCAGGGGGGTTGCCTTGGCGGAAGAACTTGATAGAAAAGTCATGAGCTGCTAGTATGTGGCTTAAGGACAGGCATCCTGAGAAGCCTCATGCAAAGAAAAAGGAACTCGATGAACTTGTGAAGAAGGCAAAGGATTTTGGACCAAGGTTTTGGGACGACTCAGATGAGGTTAAGGCATTCATCAAAGAGGGAGGAAGTGATGTTGTTTGTTGTGATAACTGTGGAAGTTGGAATAATCAAGAGATTGCTGATGGGAGGAAGCTAAATACGTTTCAGAGATGCTCACGATGCATAAAGGTATATTACTGCTCAAGGGATTGTCGAAAGGCGAGATGGAGGGTTCATAAAAAGAGTTGTATTCAATCTGATTGATGAAGACCTTACGTGATCAAAGAACGAATTAAAACTACGAATAGATCTTTCCAATAACATCAAATCTCATTCCTTATATATATCTTTTATCCAATTTCACACAATTTGTACAGGGCAGGTGTAGTTATGACTCCAAGCATCATCGTCACAAGGAGGCACGAGGTTGGATTATTGTGTACTACTCATGTCAAGATACAATACCGTTTTACGGGATTTTTGAAGATTTTTGGCGAGGCTCACTATGAGTCAGCTCTCTTCGCAACGCAGCAATGCCACCGCTATCCGCTTGTAATTATGCTGTAGCATGCTTTATGCTGTCGTCATTTCAGCCCATCTTGTTCTTCTTCTCGACCATCGTCGTCGACGGTTTTCTTCTCACCAATAATAATAATCGTTATTACAATAACCATCGACCCACAACAAACATGTCACGCTCACTCACCATAGAAAGACTCCTCGCCGCTACGGGCGAAGCCCTCCCCATCCCCCCCGGCATGAAGGGAGTGCATGTCGGCGTCCCCTTTGGACCCACCGCGCTATCCGAAATTGAGCAATTGAACGCCACCAAAGTATACGTCATGTCGAATAAATCTAGTAAACCAATGGTAGAAGATTTCTTGAAAACACTCGAAGAAAAGGGCATCTTGGCAGCTCCAATTAATTGCGATGTGAGCATGGGCGGGGCGGAAGACGGATTGTTGAAGGCATGTAACGAGGCTGCCGCAGTGAATGCTGATTGTGTCATAACAATCGGTGGAGGGGCTGTTCAAGATGCGGGCAAACTTGTCCGATTATGGCTCTCGGCTGCAACACAAGCAGATGATGGAGCAAAGAAGGCCACGGTCAAGGGAATCCAGGCAGCACAGAGCAGAGATCCAATGCCCCCGTTGCCACCTCAAATTTGCTGTCCTAATTCTTTTGCCATGGCGGAATTGACACATGTGGCTGGATTGGTGACCAATGATAATGTCAAGAGTGGTTCGACACATCCGAGCTTGATGCCAACTGTAGTTATATTTGATACTACCCTTTCACGGGGATTACCCGATTGGGTCAGGTTCGGTACAGCGCTAAGGGGGGTAGAACATGCCATTGGTGCAGTATGTCATCCCAAAGCTACCGAAGACATTCGTTCTCGTGCACTCCGGGGACTTGCATTAGTCAACAAGGGATTGAAAGGCATGGTTGAAGACCCAGACTCCGAAGAGGCACAAGTGAATTGTTACTTAGGTGGATGGATGGCTATCCGTGCGCTCAACACGGGATGCTATCCCTCTATAGCACATTTTATTCAAAATCAATATTCTGCTAGGTTTCATGTTCATCAGGGATCATGCTCGGGAATATTGAGTGCTCGAATTTTGCATTACCATCGTGAGGAGAGTTCGTTGCATCAAAAGTCAATTGCACAAGTACTGGGTACGGAAAAGGGTGGCGGAGCAGAACAGTCATTGCCTTCTGCTCCAAAGCTCGTATCGGATTTGGTAGCAACTTTGCCAGGAGTGGCAAAGGATCATAATGATGCAAACGTCAACGAGGAAATGTTGAGAGATTTTGCAGAATACATGTACAACCAGTCTGGGGAAAGGATGAATAAATTGTGTCCCAAACCATTTTCCAATGCAGGAGATGTTTTTGAAATGTTGGCGCTGCCAATTGGGAACTTTTGAGTGTAGATAGAACGATTGGACACGTGCCGCCATTTCTCGAACTGGTGAATTGCATTTGTACGTTCTCGCAAACTGCAAACTTCCTATTGACTTCGTTGATGAGAAGAAGAATAATGACATATCATTTATCACGACCCCAGAACTCCACAACGCTCAACTCAATTCTTCGCGACAACAATTGCACCGTGAACATCACCTCTCTGCACTAAGATAGTTAGTACCACCTGCGATAGGACCAACGGGCACATGATCAATAGTGTTTGTGGTCCTCAATATATCAACGAGCTTTCCAGACTTGAGAGCTCAACAATGCCCACTGCTGGGCAGCTTCCCAGATAGAGCTAAGCCTGAATGTTGGTTTGATTGCACCCTATTCAGCAATCAGCAAACTACTATAAAAATCATTCTTCTCTCAAAATACCGCTCATAATACTATGGAGTCGTTGCTTGCTCTGCATTATAAAAGATGCTGTCGAGGCGAGTGTGCCAGGAAGGTAGCCATGAGGTGCCAGATCAGAACCAAAGCCCTCATTCAAAAGTATCCGCACACTTGAAGCTTGATGAATGATGAAGTTCATAATATTATGTACTGGTTCATAAAATTATTCGCAAGTAGCCACAACTCAACACCACCACCATGACAACCACCTCCGTAGCACGTATATTCCTCCTCCTAGCCGCTGCTGTCTACAGCACCGACTCACTGGCAACAGTGGTAAACGCCCTCAGCTTTCGCCCATCCACATCCACCCGTCTTTACGCCCGACAACCCCAAAGCGGAGATTGGACCGACGACACTAAATCTTCGCGATACAATTCCGACGTTATCGATTATCTCCCCCCATGGCGTAATCATGATGGGATGAAAGATTTTAATAAAGATGTGGCGGAGCATTTTTCTGGATCACAGGCCAATCCGAAGAAGGCAGCCCCATTCAGTTCGTTTTCGGATGCTACGCCGCAGGAGAATGTGTCGCCAATGCTGAAGCCGGGGAAAAATGTTCCTCGCGGTGGTGGTGGTGGAGGAAATAATACACCGAACGCTAGTGGCGGCAGTGGTGGTGCATCTACACTATTGAAGAATATTAAATGGCCCCTTAGGAATGATCCACCAGGTCCATCTCCCGATTTTCCATTAGCCGTGACACGTATTGGTATTACAATCCTCTCCACAATCTCCACTTGGTACCTACACATATTCAATGGGTACTCACCTGTCCTTGCCTCTAGTGCCACCACACTCTTGGTATCCATGTGTTTGGACCGTCGACTTGGCCAGGCAGCATTTTGTGGATCGTTTGCGGGTATGAGCGGGGGGCATCTAGTGCCGAACATATCCGTTGCGTTATTGTTGGGATCATTGACTTCGGCGAGTTATGAAATGTTGATTCATATCAAAAATGCTTTCTTGGGTATTGGGGGGCGTCTTGGTGCAACTGCATTTTTGGCTACTGCGGCTGTGGCGAAATATCAAAATGTTAGGTTTGTGGGGAAAAAGTTGAGGAGGGGATTATACAAAAGCGGCCATGGATTATCAAGTATTGTGGTTACAATGGTACTCTATCATGCTCTTGGATCGTTCTTGACAATCTTTTTGAGGGAGTCTAGTGATGATGCTGGTGCAGCAGATCCAGTGAGAAGCAGCTCAGTGGTTGGTCTTTTAGGAGCGTTGTTTTTGAAGGATCCGACTGCGGTGCTGGCATTGTATGGTGGCTCCTTTGTCGGAATGAGCCTTCCGTCGAGACTTATGCATGGCAATGCACCGGGCAAACCGAAACCAGGCAAGTTACAAAATGCATTGCCTTTATTTGGTTCGTTTGCAGCAGCCGGTGCAATCGCTGGGTTGATTCATGCAGTGACTATTCACTCGGGTTACTGGAATGGGGGATGGGGTGGCAAGGCTGGATTATGCGCCTTTGCTGGTTGTTGGGTTTATCGAGGAATTGGTAATGCTATTGAGATCGCGAAGCAAAAGGGGGCAGCGAATTAAAGGGTTGCCATATTTTATCTAAGCTATTACTTACTAGGGGATGGAATGATGTGAGCTCATCCATCTTCCCAATCTATATCTTCATCTTCTTCTAACGATGGCATCAGATCATCTAATGACTTTAACCCCAAAAGTTTCATCTGTCTCTCAACTTCCATTTTGTATTGTTGCTGAAATGCAGCTCTGAAGTCGTTTTCAGGCAGGTTTCGAAGTTCATCTGTTTCATCAGGAAGAATATTGGTAGCCATCTTCGCTTCGAAATCTTCATCATCAGATGAGTCGTCGTCTCCTCCTAAATAGGCTAACCTCCGCTTTTCTTTCTCTTCTTTTGTGAGTTGCCCACCATCCCATGCACTCTCTCCAAGATTATCTTGCAAGAAATCAAACTCTTGAACCCCTGCTTTCTTCTTCTTCTTCTTCTTCCCACCACCATTTTCATCCTCTCTCTCCTTCTCCTCCCTCTTTCGTTTCAACCGTTCCCTCTCCTCCAAAAGAACTCGTGACACCAAGCCCAAATCAACACCAACCTTCCTCGCCGCAGCATCTAGTAATTTGTTACGTATCTTTCCCTTAGTGCATAGCAAATTGGCACGTGCACCGCCTCCCCTCTCCAATTCAAATGCAATCTCCTGTCCCATTGCATTCTTCAAGAATGTTAATTCATCCGTGTCATAATAGGTTCCACCTCCTCGTCGACCAGGTCCCCCATCCGCCGAAACAATCCCCTGTTTGACCAATTTTGTAATTAGATTTTTGGCCGTTCGTCCAGTGCCCACTAATCGTTTACTCCCCACCCCCATGGCAATATTTTCACTGGGTAGATTACTCGTGATTGGTTCGGCGCCTCGAATAGGACGGACCTTTTGTAATAATTCAAATATCCCCTGCCGCAATGGTCGTTGTTGTTGTTGTTGTTGCTGATTGCTGCCCTCGCCGCCACCACCAATACTTTCCATCTTACTTGAAAATTGCACATTCACTCTTCTCAAATTATCCATGGCACTCTTTAATTCCACCTGATTATCCACCAACTGCAACGTATACTCCTCCACCGGGGGTGCATTCGGATGATTCGTAAACGCCCTTACACATTCCCGGCATAAAAATCGTCCACTATTCGGATCAACCATGCGCTGTGCATCCGTCTCTGTATACTTTCCATTGCATCGCTGATGTTTATATCCTGGACACAAGTACAACGACGAAGAGCGTGCGCGTAGTTCCGACGATTGCAACTTTGTTTGCAGTAAGTGGATACGAAGGCGGATAACAAGCACGGCCATATTGTAATCTATATACCAAAACTTTGTATTTTGCGATCCCCCCGATGAGAGATCATCGACTAATTCATGCTTGACCAATAATTGCTCCTCCAAGAACTGAAGTGTCCGACGGAGTTGACGAGCGGGCAAGTGGAGGCGGGGGGCCATGTCATCGTCACGGAGAAATTTGTCACGGAGGAGAACGTCGATTAGGCAGACTACGTCATCGTCGTAGAAGGCTCTGGCGGTGGTGGCGATTAGGGCTTCGGCGTAGACTGTTAGATCGATTGCTGCCATTCTTATATTCAACGGCCGCGACGATCTTTATCGTTTATGCAACGCAAAAGTGTTGATGTGCTGCCATTTGCCATTTCGACCGACTCGTACCTGCAAAATTGTTGTGTCTTTGAATGTGTCGGGAGTTTTTGTTGTGTCTTTGAATGTGTCGGGAGTTTGTCAGTATCAGTGCTGTAAATGGAAAATAGTAGACGTGCGTACCAAATCACCTAAGTCCCTTATTTTGAACGGAAACTTCTTTCATTCCGTTCATGTGTCGACATAGAAGCCCTTGATTGTGTTCGAGTTCACCTTGCATTGGAGCAGCAGCTTCAAAAAAGTCATACATGTTCACTTGTTGCAAAAGAAGTTGTACAATACACAGGTAATAACAACAAAGAGCTTCGAACGATTCTATCACTCTTTATCCGACACAATGAAGATTGCCACAGCAATATCTGTCTTCTCCACACTCATCGCCACTTCCGAGGGTAAAAAGTCGAAAACATCCAACGACTTTTATAATTCCAAAGACGGTGACAGATTCGCCGCCAGGTGGGGAAGTGATGATGACTGGAATAGCAATAGCAATAGTTGGTCTTCTGGCAAATCGGGCAAATCTGGTAGCTCTGGAGGCTCTGGTGGCTTCGACTGCAGTTCCAAGACGTTCTACCTCGATCTCGAGCAAAACGAAATATTGGACGACGTATCGGATGGTGGTAAATTTGAATCTTTCTACACCAACTACAAGGTGTTCAAGAGCAGTAATGATGTGGGGGATGACAATTTCGATGGCGTCTTTTCTTTTACTAGAATCAGTGTATCAGACTTTTCTTGTCAAGGGCAAGGAATGTTGGGTCTCGGTGACGATCCTAACTTCAAAGATCAGATATACTTCAGTACAATGTGCGATCCAACAGAAACTGCCGCAGACCGACAAGGTTTTATCACTGAAGAAGGCGGCGGTATTACTGGTGGGTTTGGTTATTATGCAGGTGCAACGGGTACAGTGACATACTCGACAAGTGGTGATACTGGCACGCTTAAATTTTGGATTTGTATTCCGGATGGCGTGAAAAGATGGGGAAGTTGGGGGTCATCATCATCATCTTGGGACAATTAGACCAAGCCTCGTGTGGTGTATCGTTTGCATAATATTTATTAGTAATAGAGTGATGCGTGTTTTCAGAACGAGTATCCTAGTATTTTTACGGTTTAAGGTAGTAAAGTACTAATTTGCCGGGGAAAGCTCTGAGTTCATCCTAGGTTAAGGTAGGTATTACTGTAAGACCTGCTTCATCGAATAATGAAACTGTGTGTGCATCATTCTACATGTGCACATAGCTGTCAAAAACACCACTAACAACTAAAACCTCTTCAACATATTGACAGTGTGTGCACGCACATTTCCTACACAGCCTTATTACATATCTATGGGAGGCAGCCATTCCCGTTCAAGTTCAGAGCATCGCTTTTTACCGCAATTTTTGGAGTGAATGCATTTCCCTCAAAGTAAGAGGTGAAACCAATACTCAACTCGTTGGAATCACAGTCGTACTCGCCAGAGATGGAGTAATCGTTATACGTTCCTTCTTCATCAGCTTCATACTTGGCAATCGTAATCGGGATAATATCCTTCTTTACAAAGCCAGTCTGAACAGCCACCATAGGATTCGAGTTGTCCCCCCCAAAGCAGTAGTTGACTATCATCACTCCAGATCCATCTGCCGCAGGCTTGGAAAAAGTGAGGGCGGCCGAGCCTGAAAATATGTAGTCTCCAGCAGCTCCAGCACCACTACTAAAGAAGTCATATTCCAACTTGAATGATCCTGCCAAGGCTTCAATCGAGCACTTTTTTTCATCTGCCGAAGAATTTTCCCTAACCCTCTTAAGAGTGCGTTCTCTCTGCTCACTGCCACGGAGAGAGTTCCCTTCAACAGGGGCGGCCGAAGCACTGGAAGCAATAGCTGCAAGAATCGCTAAGGAAAAGAATTTCATTGTGGATGATCAATTCTTCAATTTGCGAGAGGGACATACCAAAGGAGAGAGGGAGAGTAGAGGAAAGTAGCCAAGTCCAAGTGATGAGATGAGAGATGAGGAATCAATTTTGACTTTGCAGGCTCTTCAAAGAGGAAAGAGGCAGGTTGCGCTGTCATCGACATACACTCGAGCACTCTTCTCAAAACAAAAACGCAAGCAAAGTGCAACAAAAGGAGGTTTGATGCGCACAGACTCTAGAGACTCTCTAGCAGCAGAGTGGTCGTCCCCACACCCCGATTGCAAAACTCTTACCACACAACAATCAACAAAATATGTTGTCAACACTTACCTGGACGTTGGACGGTTGTTGTTGTTGTTTGTTTATCAATAACAAATGAAAGTGAGGTGCCTCACCGCTGCGCTGGCATGATGATGTGTTCCCCTTCGCCTCCCAGTGGAACAGTGATGACACTGACGTCTTTGACAACTCTTGTCTACTTTTTTCAGTTTAGTCTTGCTACTTGGAGTCGTTGTGCTACAAAAGGTAGCCTGTGCTGTACTAAAACTAAAGTAGCAGGGCTTGGAATTTGGAATCGCAACAGTTCAGGTAGTTACATGACGGTACTTAGTAGACTACCTGACTACGGTAGCAGTAAAACGACAATCAGCGTGATGTGTTCCCCTTCCACTGACGCTTCATGGATGATGTCTTTGACACCGGTACCTTGTCTACTTTTTTCAGTTTAGTCTTGCTTGGTAGGCCAAAGGGATTATCGGGCGCTTGGGCTCGCCCCCAGGAAGGACTGTTTTGTGCTTGGGGGTGTGGAGAGGTTTGACAGGAGATTTTGTTAGAAGTTGGCCCGTGGGCATCGCCCACAGGTGGCATGAAAAGAGCCCACTAATCCCATTGGCATAAATACTATTTGGTCTTCGTGCTACAAAAGGTGTGGTGCACCTGCCTCCATCCAGGTCACTTGGAGGACGCACAGGCCTATTTACACGCGGCAGAAACTACCTATTCGATGTTATGGCACAGGGCCAGACATTTTATTTTTGTGGTGGGTGGTGGCACGTGGCACGTGTCACGTTCGTGCTGGGGTTTGGGACTGTCACATTTCACAGTTCGTGAGCACGCATAGGCCCGTCTTTTCTTCCAACTGCAACAGTTCAGGTAGTTACATGACGGTAGTAGTAAACCAACAAATTCATGAGGAGCAGATTCTGAGTGATGTGAGCGTGAATAAGAGGCAAGAGGGAACAAGTCTACTCGTGTGACCAATGCCTAGTAGTGCTTTTATATCGCAGTTTATTGGACATTGTTCTCTCAAATAATTTTGATCAGATACGTTCGAAAAGCGAACGAATCTCTGCCAACTCATTGGTTAGCGAATTTAACCTTTCATCGTATGTTTTCTCTGAGGGATTATCATCAATATTCTGCACTTTGACTGCAGGGTCTGCCAGTGGCGCATCATCTGTCTGTGTCATCGCTTCTATGCCAAGATCAAGACTAATGCGAGCTTCTACAGATTCGTCTTGTTTGCCTTGGCGACAGTGAAGAAGACTGTGTCTGTGTTGGTCAGTTGTAATAGTTTCCTGTGATCGAGCTGCGTTGGGATGTCTGTAGTTTGGAAAAGATAAGGTCAACTCCTGCTTTGGCGATGAAACCGATATAACCCTGTACGAAGGTTCATCAGAGATAGCTCCATTGTCATTCTCATCTTCTTTTAACTTCTTCATTGGAATAATTTTCAAAGAGTAAGATTCGAGAATTCAGGTCGGTTCCTCACGCACAGGGCGATTCGGGAAAAGATAAAATTTTAAAATAGAGAATCTATTTACCTCTGGAGACGTACCACTAGCCGCTTTAATTCAAAACATCAGATAAGTTGTTACAAGTGCACTCGGTCCTTAAACAAACGGATCAGAGAGTATGAGGAAGCAAAAAATACAACAGTTTTACTCTAGAGGAATATTCTAACTTTAGCCGACAACATGATGGAATATGCTACCGCAACAGCAAGCATTCTCCTGCATCGGCGGAGGCAAACCAAGCAACCGTGGCAGCAGATATCTTCTTCTAAATGAAGATGGTACTTACAGAGGCGACGACGCTGCTATCTTTATTGACAAGCGCTCGACAGAAACAACGATACCATACCAAGGCACGCATGAGCAATCTCTTCGCGTCGGAGGGAAGTCTTGAGAGGATAGGTGTCTTTGCAAATTTTCTTCGTTCTCAGTCGTTTCTCAATCATTATTTTTTTTGACGTTATTTGGCAGACGCGACGTTGGACGATGACGATGGCACGATTCGGCGTGTAGCTTCCTATGTGCACGACTTCATCGATCGCTGCCGAACTATCAGAGGAGGAATAATTATAGCTGCTCATAAATAATCTTCGTTTGTGTGCTCGTATTGAGCAAAAAGTAAAAAATGAATTCAACCGAAGAAACACCCCTCCCAGTTTCTTCTCCCGACGATGCCGCCCAGCCGTCAACTGTTGTGGATGATAACATCCCTACAGACGACGAATTGTCACCACCGCCAGGAGAAGAATTATTATTGAAGGAGCTGCCGGCCGATTGTTCTTTGTCAGAAATCAGGATGAGCTCTGCTGCTGAAAGTAAATCAGCAGCGGAAGCACCGGGATCAGAATCTGTGGACAAGACGCCAACACTATCTTTTGATCACGAGGGATTACCCAATGAAATGAAAACAGATAACAAAGAAGAGTTCAACGGTGAAAAAAATCTAGCAGAGAATCATTTATCGTCTACGGTTGGAGATGATGTGTCGACAGAGGTATTAGACACATCTTGTGCAAAAAAAGACGCTACAACAACAAATAAGAATGAGGAATGTCAAGAAGAAAAAGAATTACTCAAAGAGACGACCGACAATTATGCAGAAGGTTGTGTCGATGATACCTTTGTCTCTGTGGAACTTTCATCTTCGCCATCAAAAAATAATTCTTCGTACGAGGAGGTGGTGGGGCAACAGGAACAAATACATCTGATAGACGCGGACGCTGCCTTCGTTTCAAATACTACTGCTGTTCTCATCAATCCCTCTTCGGAAGTAGTACCAACAGGTGCAGCCATGGCAGCATCCGTTCCATCAAGTAATAATGTAGCGGCAGCATCAAAGTCATCACTTGATATATCTCAATCACCCACAACAACAACAACCACGACACGACGGCGTAAAATACTCCACCACCCCATCCTATCCCGCCTAACCAAATTACCATGGGATCGTCTCACCAACGCCGGTAGTACATGTGACGTATTGTTCAATTGTAAATACAGCATGAAACAAGTGGAAGATGAAGTACGTGAAGAGTGTCGACGTGGTGTGAGTGGGGAGGGGGTATATATTGAAGAGTACGTTGGGAGAGAGGATGGATATGTCAATGTCAGTTTGAATTCGTGTAATGATTATCAGTATCAGGAGGAGGGATGTGAGGCGGGGGAGTTTGAACAGATTTTGGGATGTTGCTCCATGATGGATAATGAGGAGGATAGTAGTGATGATGAGGACGTCGAATGTGTAGTACCCGAGAACAGTATTGCTTCACAAAAAGAAGCACAATTGGTTCAAACAACAAAAGGGCTGGAAGGGAGTCATACCGCTGTGGATACTGTTCGGGAGGGAGGAGAGGAAGAGAGGGAGTATTCAGGCGACGATCGAGTGAACTCCAACAATAACGAGTTACTGCAGCAACAGCAATCAGAGAAGAGCTGGCAACAAGCAAACCCTTCTTTGGACATGATGCTGTACCGTCAATTTTTGAATGAGTGAATATTGTTCTGTGGTCTCTATTTGTAGTAGGTATTCTATGTAATAATAAACTTTTTTCGATAAAGGTCATACTAATTGCTAAACAGGATCAAACAAAACACGGTGTCTACTTCATTGCTAAGTTCACATCTCTCCCTCCTATTATAGCTTACATTCTTTACATTCTTCCCTTCCGAGGTACTTAACAAAGAAATTATTGTACACGAAACAGCCTACGCAAAAGCCTGCAGCGCTCTCCAACCACGTGAATAAGTTACATGTCAAGGCAATTGCAGCCACGGAAGCTCTGAAAGATGCTTCGTCAATTTCATCTTTTTTCTGAACAAGGACGAAGCAACTTAAGGCGAGCATCAATCCAACACCTAAGAAGAATCAGGATAGTAGAGTAGAAGTTAGATAGACGAATCCGTTAATAAGAAAGGCAAATCCACATCTGTCCATTGAAACTTACCCCAAGCAAATCGTTTAGGAGTCGCAGGCTTCCAGAGAGGCGAGGGCTGCAAGGCGACAGCAATGAGAGTCCCAATAATGCCTAGAGGTGCAAAGGGAGTCAATCCAAATAACATGCTTGTGACGAATTCCCATGAGACGATACCAAAAACGACATTCACAAGAAGAAGATTCCTCATGTAGAATACGTTCATGATTGCTACCCAGGTAATCACGTTCAGCAGTCCAGCTCGGATCCTAACAGCGTGCTCATCCATATACATGTCACCTGGATGCAAGGGGGATACATTTTTGTGCCCAAGTTGCCACCACTTTCCATGCATGCCATGAATGAACAGACGTTCCCAGGCTGTGAGTGGGGCTGCCTGCCTTTTCTCAATAGATCCCCAAGGAAATCGTTTGAGGTTGGGATCAAGTTCGAGTATGTCCCGAGCATTGGAGACCTCAAATGGTTCTTCTTTTTCAAAGTCTTTGTTCTGCAGAATAATCAATGCTGGGATAGTCTTCAATCCGAACATGTCTCTCATTTGAGCAGTCTTGGAGAGGTCGTAGTCCATAACATCAATTCCTTGGACCTTCTTGCAGGACTCTTCATAGTTTAGAGCATCCCGATCATTGGAGACGAAGATGACTTTTGTCTTTTTCGCTTCGAAGGCAGGAGCTGCGGCGACGACAGTAGGAGCAAACTCTTTGCAGAAAGGACAGTAATTGGCCCCGAAAAAGAGAGCCAGGTATTCGTAGCCATCAAACGCGTCAGGGATGGAAGCGTAGGATATTTCTTGAAGTCCCTGCTCGACGTCACCGCTCTTCGTCTTTGTGTTCAGGCGTAGTTGATCACCAAAAAGTTTCAAGCGCCAGTCATCTGCCTTTGCTGTATCGGATGGGATTATTTTCGTACTCATTTTGTGATCCTTATAGCTGCTTTTGTTACTTTGTCAACTAAATTGTATTTTATGAGCTCTGCGGGTTGGTTTGAGGGTGTGTGACTGACGAGAACGCCGGCGAAAAAAGTACAATACTTATCGGGGTATCTCTCTGGCTAAATCTCCGCTTCCGACTTCCGAGGGCGGATTCCTTCGGACAAACCCCCTTGACCCTTGAATGGTCGTGCGGTGCGTCTGAAATACCTAAGGCCCCGTCTGCAGCGGGGAGCGGGGAACCCCCGCTCACTCAAAAAAAATCTAACTTTCAACCTGTTTCAACAACAACTTATTCGTTATTCGTATGTAGAATGTAGAAGTAAGCATAAGACCATGATTATGAAGGTAAAGACGACGCTATTGATACTCCTCCCAGCCGCAGCTGCGGATTCCCAAAGTGTCAACCAAGCTCGTAGCGAGAACCCCAACCTCAGAGGAGGCGGTGTTGTTCACAAGAAGCAAAGTCATCGTCACGAAGGGCACAGCTTGTTGGAAGAATTCCGTGAACAACGAGCACATAAAAAAGATATTGAAAATGACACAGCCGAGGACGTCGCTGAAGTAGCCGATGCCGGTGAACAAATAGTTGGTCCTGGTAAATATGTAGAACACGACGATAACGTAGAAGAAAAATCTCTGGCACGAAACAGCAAGGAACATCCAGCTGTATTTCGAACATCGCGGCTATCCAGAGGAGAAATGGAACAACGTGCTTATGAAATGGAGACAATGCTGCAACAAGTCGAAGAGGGGACATTAAAATTGTACGCAGCAGCTCAAGCTTCGTGTGTTAGTCTCGAGATTTTCTTCTTTCCTAAGATCTGCAAGTGTTACACCACTTTCCATATCGACGCAGAGATGATGTGCAATCCGTTACTACTATTATTAGCATTACTCATGGACAAGAAGTAGTACTTATCGATTTTGGACAGTTTGATGCTTTGCGCCATATTTTGTTAGGTTTGATTTTTGTGCATGACGGACGGACGGACGGACGGACGGACAGAAATTTCTTCGAAATGACGGGGTAGCTCTGCTTCGCTCGACTAAGCTGAGAGTTTAAATCAAGCTCAAGCTTAGACGAAGCTTGGATTGAACAAAAAGACCGGGATAGATACAAGAAATTTGTGGATAGGTACAATGAGTTGGAAAAGGAGATTTATCTAATAAATCATCCGAAAAAAAAAGAAGCGGAGAATGGAAATACTACAAGTAATGGTGATGCAGTAGATGAGAAGAAGAAATCAAGAAGTGCATACTCTTCTGGAAAGGCTGAATATGAAAAGACTATAGAGCAAATGAAAGAAAAGAAGGAGATTGATGTTTTGATGCAGAAAGGTAAAGAGATGTCGGGGGAAAGTGTGGCAAAGGTAATGGAAGTTGGGGAGGAACAGGTAACAAGTACTGGAAAAAAGTCCGAATACGTATATGGAGTCGACGGTTCAAAGCAATTGAGAATTGTGGATGATGATGAAATCAATCAACTTAATCAGCCAGATGGGAGTGTTAGCAAAGGAGGCGAGGATGACGGCACTGCTGGAAAGGCATCTGAAGAAGAAAATATTGCAAGCAAAGGAGGCGAGGATAAATTTGACGCAGTCTCGGAAGGGAAAAATTCAGACGACGATGATGATATTCCGCTTAACTTTGAGGGTTTCAATGAAGAAAAGATGACTAGCAAAACTGCTGAAAAGACACCCAAAGAAGATATTGTCGTCTCGGAAGAAAACTCTGCTGCGACTGAAGATGATGACATTCCGCCCAACTTTGAGACGTTGGGATCGAAGGAACCTAAAGAAAAAGTTGCTATGACTAGTCGGAGGGGTAATGATGAGATACCATCTGATATAGTTGAAAACAGTTTAGAAAAGGTCAAGAAACTTGCGGATGTTGTTAGTACTCCCGACGAGGTGCCAAAGGAAACCGACGAGGTGGTGAAAACAGCACAAAGCGACGAAAATGATGACTCAGAAGAAACGCCGCTACCAGAAAGAAAAGCAGATACAGCAAGTTTGAAAGATGTCTCAGAAGATGCCGGCACTGAGGAAATTGACAAAACGCTTCTTCCTAAAACTAGTGAAGGACTGAAATCTTCAGAGAGAGAGATGGATGCAGATGGGGAAGAACGATGAAATAGATATGTTTGACTGTATTAGAGTGTGTACTTGAATCTTAAGGTTACTCGGGCAAATCGTGCATACTAATCTCTTTTTTGACATTGATCTTTCTTCCATTGCAATGTTTTCTCTTGAAAAATAATGCCGCCTCATTCAAGAAACCCGTCATTCTACAGATTACGAACGCTTCTCTCTTTTCTACGGCTGCGGAATATTGTACTGTTGTATCAAGAAATGGAGGCTTGCGATATAAATACTTGCCACTGCCTATATCCATCGCTGGTTCCTCGATTAAAGGACTTTCACAAGTGAAAAAGTCCCTAGGTAGCTTCTTTTTCGCAAAGAAGGCTCTATCACCAACACCATATCGTTGACAGAAATGCAATAAGGAAGGTAAACTTAGGTGAGAGATGTCGTCGCCCATTTTGTTCATTGCAAAATCACAGATATTATCTGCAGGAAGATTATCAATCCACTTCCACCCTTCTCCACTATCAATGTTCGTATCACTAATCATAAGTGATCCAACTAGCTGGTGTGGCAACTCTAAATGAGCTGAGGCAATACTAAATGCATACATTTCAGCCATCAGCTCAGGAAACAGAGAATGCACCAAAGGGACGAACTCCACCCACTTTTGAGCAATTGCATGCATATCCAACGCTGTTGCAATGTAAGGTGGTCCAGCGGCATACGAGCGGTCTGCTTCCGTGGGTGTGACCTTTGTTGCTGGAGATTCTTTCCCTGCAACTTTCGCGAATTCTAGCCATGAGTGTCCGAATCCAAATTCTTGTGACAATGGATGACCATGTCTGACTACAAATGATGATTCATTCTCTTTGTATGTACGTTCAGTATCAACATTGAAACCACCCTTATCTTTCGGGCCGCCACGGAAGATAGTATCAGATGATTGGAAGGTACCAGTGATAGGCATCATTAACATTTGATCCGGATCTAGCAAGATAATGATTGTATCGTGACGAAGCGGCTGATTCGTATCAGGGTCAACTCCCATATGTTCACCATGCTCCATCCAATGCAATAACCCATATGGCTTGTTGAAGAATTCATAATCACCAACTTTATTTCCACTTTCATCCTTCACTGATGAAAAATGCGGAGTTAAATGCAGTCCAAATCTGCTCGACAAAATTGCAATGTGTTCATCGTGCCATTGACGAATAGATACTTCCTCCTCTGCCGTGCAGCCTGAGGCGATGCGTGTGATCCGTCCAGGTTGTCGAATTTTCAACGCAGAGAGGAACAATTGATAGGACTGCCAGTGCTGATATGGCGAGCAATCGGTGCTGAAGACAACGTGGATGGGAGTATCTTCTGGACCGGTGGTGCGTAGGGCAAGATCTTCAAATGAAGATAGTTCCCATTTGTGACGATCATTGCTATTGCTGTTTTCATCTTTTTTATGGTTCAGCCATTCTTTGGCACGCAGCTTCCCTTTGGATATCTTGTTGGCAATTAATTGCTCTTCTTTTCGAATCTCGGAAGTGAACTCGTTTTCTATCTGCGGATTTTTCCGTAAAAAAGTGGCAATTGCAACCAGCCAGATGCAAATTATCAACGCAAAAATGAGGAGAAAACGTGTGGTATTGTATGACCTACCGGCTCCTCGATAAGGATTATTCATGATGCAATGGGTGGCACATAACAGATAACAGAGAGTGGAGGTTCAGTCTTCAGTTATCTCCTTCGATGGTAGCTAATAGTACCGAAAACCTATTTACATACACAAACTCAACAACCAACGAAGTGTCCTCCTCGCCGCGCGCTGTTGCTCTCGATCGCAACGAACAAATGAACACAACAAACCTTCCTCTCATAATAAGTAACCACAGAGAACAAGATGAAGAAGACGACAAAGTCGCCAGCCAGCCGCAGTCGCCGCACTCCCGGTCGCCGACAAGGCTATCGCCCCACCGTTTCTCTTGGGAGCATCCAAGAAGGAGTCAGCAACATGAGCGTGACCAATTCTTTACTCGCTGGCACGCCAAGCAAAAGATCGTCGCAAACATTTGGAAGCAACAATCGACGTGCTCATGTCACCAACCTCACTAAATCCGAGCGTACCTCCACCAAAGGGCGATCCGATGACAAAAACACAACATCAACTCGCACAAGCACCATCGGCGAATCATTCGCCGAGAACCACCAGAACGCAGCTAACCTCTCATCCGAGGAAACCGTAACTGACGCAAAAGCAGATGTACCGATTCATATTGTGGCAAATTGTTTCAATATTTCTGATGATGTTTGACAATCAGCACGAAATGTACACTATTGCACAAATCCGAAACTGTTTACAGGCCGTACATAATTGCACTGGNTTTCTTCGGTACGCTCAGTGAACAATCAAAAAGATTGAAGATAGAACAAACCGAGGCTGGGAATCTGACAATCAGCACGAAATGTACACTATTGCACAAATCCGAAACTGTTTACAGGCCGTACATAATTGCACTGGTTCTTCGTTTGTTAGACGTTGCTTATCTCAAAGCCACTTATCTCTAAGTGTTGGAGTACTATAGTACCGATTATTCTTCTAATTTCCCTCTTCTAAGCTCCACATCGTGGATTTCCCTTCATTCCCTTCGTGGAATGTTGACGTGACGCGCCATTACTGACTTACCAAAGCGTACACGTATACTTACATATCGGTAGAGAGTCCGTATACAGATCAAGGATAAGGCACCCTAATTTCCAATCTGTCAATGTTGAAGAGGTGAGTAGAGCTCCCTGTATTGCAACTCGGCCTGTATATGTCATTGTTTCGCTAGATATATTCTTGACTAATCACACATACATGATCCTCTTAATCGCCCTTTCACCAGGAAATCGATAACCTCTCTGGAGAAGTTATTCACTGTGACAAAAAAAATCCCTGGGGTCTTGTCCGTGAGATGACAGTCCTTGTTGCTGCCGGTAGAAACGCTCCAGTAAATCCACACACGACACCGATTCTTGTTGCCATGAGCAGAGGTGTACCCATTGTCAGGCACGAATGGCTCACGAAGTCGTTGAAACAGGGGAGGTTTCTTCCGATGGATAAGTACCTCCTCAAAGACGACAGCGCTGCCGAGGGCATTGACGTGGCTAAAAATCTCTACGATGCGTTCTTTCCTCTCAGTCGCGCGATTGAAAATGGAATTGAAGCGAGCTCCAAGGGAGGGATCCTCGGCGGATATTTGTTCGTTCTGTGTCCAGATGTAGAGAAATCGGAAGAAGACTTTACCAAGAAAGAGCTCCGCGTCCTCCTTGAAGCTGCAGGTGCTAGAAAATTGACAAAACCCATGCTGGAGGCTGGCGACAAATTTGATAACCTTCTCGTAGTTACGAGTACGACGGCAACAGATGAACAAATCAAGTTTGTAAGCAAGTTTGAAACCGTTGGGGGAATGCGAGTGAACATCTTTCTGGCACTCCAGATGTTGTTGTTCCAGAGCAAGACTCCTCTGGAGAGGTTGATCAAAGCAAAAGAGAGGGCGGCCGCAAAGAAAGAAGCGGCTTTCCAGTGTGTCGCAACAGGATCTAAAGAACTCTTGAGGATGGAGCTCGTTGAAGTCAACCGCACTCTTAGCAAACCAGACGAAGGAGATAAGAACCGTGGAAGTCTCGGTCGCGGTGGTACGCTTCAAATCGTCGAGAGTGGATCGAAAAAGTATGTTCTCTACTTCGATCAAGACAGAACACTCAAATTCAAGGCTACGGCTCCATCGAAAGCTTTGGCAAGCGTGTTTGGAAATGCCGGAAAGCAGCACGTATTTGCTTGGGAGGTTACCAATGAATCAGGAGACCAGACGATGTGGAGGAGATACTTCTTTTGGTTTCATCGTCGCGAGCAGCTTGATATGTTTTTGGTGATTTTGTTTGGAGTTGATGTCGATCCGTCGACAAATCAATCAATTCTTGAAGAATGGTACGACGAGACCGGCAAGTTCTGCGAAAATGAATTCAACGTGCCTGCTCACGTTATTGTGAAGGACGAAGATGTGATGGATGAGGAATTTCCGGTGAGGAAGACGGTGAAACCAAGAGCAGCAGAGATATGCGAGCATGGATGCGATCCTTACGAAGCATCTCAGCAGATATATTAAAGAATCTCGTTGTTGACAATGTAGGTCGAATTAGAATAGTTTAAACCAATAAAATATATGTGTAATGTACAGAATGAGACTGGAATAGTTTCTCAACACTTTTTCTCTTATAGGATATCATTTAGTTCCTGTCCTGGTTGCTAACAACAACGCCGTTCAAGCTTCCATATCCCATGGTCTCCAACAAGTCCCTGGTCTCCTTGTCGATAGCAATGGTTTCCTGCTCCAAGGCACTAACCTCAGGAACGAAGTCCAAACGACGCTCACGCTCCTCCTCCTGGAGCTTCAAGGAGATGTTACGGACGGGTCCCTTGGCAATACGCTTCATAAGGTGGGTGGTGAAACCAGCAATCTTGTTACGCATACGCTTGGAGGGGGTGATGGCGATCTCATCGATGATACGCTTGTTGGTGTGGAAGTCGAGAGTAAGACGGGGGTAGTACTTCTCAACGATGGTACGTGCGGATTTCTTGACGGTCTTGGTGCGGACTCCCTGTTGTTTTGATAATGATAAAAGAGCAACGATGGTGAGAATACATGTTGGAAAAGGACTTACGGTTCAAGAGACAAGATGACGTTTGTCAAAAACGTGTGTCGAATCATGGTTTCCAATGGCGGCGGTGGGAGGCTGGAAGACGTAAAAGAGAGCACATCATGTGCACATCGATGTATAAATGAAGGATAATTAATGCATCTCTCGGTGGAGAAAGGCACAGTGATGTTGACATCGATGCAACTAACTCCAGAGATAGCTATCAAATTCCAACTCCTCTACAACAATCCATGTTGTTTTCACGAAGAACATGCTACATCTCTTTTCATCCTCACAGCCACACCTCGTCACACCATTGGTAAACGATTGGACACCGCTTTCACAAACCGTCGACTATACCGAAATATAGCAGGTCAGAATCCCAGACACAAGCACAAGTGCTTAGCCGGCGCGGATATATCGTACCATGGTTGAAAATGTTTGTTAGTAGTGTTGACAAAAGTTGTGGCAAAAGGAGATGAGCTGGGGCGGCGGCTTGGTGAGGGGGTGGATTTCTAGCGACAGGTAAGCGACGTATTAATTCCGTCGTGACTTCGTGTTTCTACGCAGCTAGTAAATGGTAAGCCCATGCACGTGCATTTTTCCACCCACCGTACATACAAACTGAGAAAGAAGCTCTTTCATTTTTTCATTTTTTCATTTTTTCATTTTTTCATATTTTCATTTCTCTGTTTAGTTGCGACTTGATCTGACTTGATCCGACCGAAAGAGCGAAACATACAAACATACATTCATTTGTAAATGTTTCCAATGTCAAATAATTTAGGAGGAGATGACATGAACATAGACTATTTAGTACACTTATATATTTGAAAATCAATGCGTATACGTGCATTTTCATCAATTTCAAGCCTGTGCTTGCTCTTGCGGTTGATTAGGTGAAATTGGTCTGCCTCCTTTGAAACAAACGATCTTAGCCCATCGTTGAGTTGGTTCAAACAAACTCATCCATCCATTAACTTCCTTTGCAACCCCACCATATCCTACAGCTGTTAATCGTCCTCGAACTCGTCCACCTTCCACCCTTGTTTCGGCAATTTCAGCGCAGGCATTTACCTTGAGCTTCATGCTAACTGGAGAGTTCATTGACAAGGCAGTAGTTACCGAAAGTCCATTCTGGACAACTTGATAAGTTCCAAGAGGGACGGGCATGGCAAACATTCGACCACCGTCTGGGTTCTTCGTTCCACCCACTGCAGCTAGTTGGTTAGGGGAGGCTCCATTGAGAACGAAAAGGGTTACGTGACCTCCAGCGGCAATCAATCCACGCACTGTACCCTCCTCAATTCGCGTAGCCACTACTTCAATACAAGATCCTGGATTCAAAGTTCCTTTCTCCTTTGAATCTAATCGACCTCCCTCCGTAATGACACATCCACCTTCTGCCACAGCAACATATGCCCCAAGTGGAACAGGTGAAGCACCACTTGCACCAGTCAATGCATTCAAGAGACTAATCCATCCACTTTGGAATCTCGCTGGCTTCTTCCCAGGTTGGTCATCCCCCTCTTGTGGCAATGGTGGGACAAGACATCGCGCCCGGACACGATCACCCTTGACTGTCGTTTCGACAACTTCCACACATCTTCCACGCTCCAATTTATCCAATACGGCAGAATCCCGTTCGGGTGTCTCGCGTAGTGGGAGACCGGCTCCAAAAGAAATTCGGTATACTCCCAATGGGATGGGTTCTGTCAAGAAATCAAGAGGAGAACACGCATGATGAGTATGTCAGAAGAGAAATGGGAAAGAAGACCCAAGAAATTGACACTGCGAAGGCAATCAAAAGAACACTTACCAGTCCAAGGACCAGCATCCTCATCCGATCCACTCCCAAGCCTAGCAGCAGCATTCCCCTCTTCATCCTCCTCATCCGCCCATTGGACACTAATCCATCCACTATACTTGACCATATTCTCCTCCCATACCGAATCATCATCGTCATCCTCATGGGTACCATCATCCTCCTTCTTCTTCGCCCTGCCCCTCTGAAACATTTTCGATTTACGCTTGGGCCGTTTTTCCAATAAACTCTTCTTCTTCTTTTTACTCTTCTTTTCCTTTCGTCGTAGCCGATTCTTACCACTACCCCGTTCTACACCCTCCGGATCCTCTTCCTCCCAAATAATACGTCCACGAACACGCCCCCCATGGACTTGTGTCTCCAATATCTCCACATACGATCCAGGTGCAATGATCAAATCCTGCTTGACAAATTTGTTATTAATATCACGGACGGTACGTTTGACCGGTGTAGAACGACGATGGACCGTGGTGGAAACGAGTAATCCTGGGCTGGAACAGATGATTTTGTGTACGCCTAGTGGGACTGTCCATCCGTTGTGTAACTTTTCGATGCCGAAGGAGATGGCGGATGTGATGGAGGTGTTGCTGCTGATTAGTGGTGGAGATGTTGTGGTGGGAAGTTTCGAGGGGACTGTAATGGATGATACGGGATTAGTTGGGGGTGTTTCCGAAGTGATATTACGTTGTGCTTGTGACGATGACTGTGGTTGCTTCTCTTTCGGCATGGATCCCGAGCTTGAATTACTCTTGGAGCTCTTGATACTTGCGTTTCTCTTTTCCTTTGGAAGAGGATTCTTGCTAATAAGGGGTGGAGTTTTAGGTCGCAGTTGTTGCTGCTGCTCCTGTTGCTTCTTGGAAGAGTTAGGGGGGAGAGACCCACCAGCACCAGCAGCAGCACCAGCCGCAGAAACGGAAACAACCTCTTTTTTCTTCTTTCCCTGACTGCTGCTGCTACCACTGTATTTACTTCCACTAGTTGCACTGTGTTTGCTCCCACTACGAGAAGTACTTCCAGTAACATTATTCTTACGATCCAGATAACTTTCCAATTCACTCATGACCGAGTTGGTTTCTTCTGTTTGTTTGGGTTTGGGTTCGGAACTGGTTCGTTTCACCTTCTTCGTCCCATCCCCCTTCTTCTTCTTCATTTCATCATTACCATTATCACCACTACTATCATCATCCTCCAACTCCAAAATGTATCTCATCCAAGCATCCCTTCTAGCCTTCTCAATCGCAACCTTGACCAATTTATCCACCTTCAATTCCTCCATTCTCAATACATTCCCTGTAACTGGGGATATATTCTCATACAACACCAGCCATCGAATAACGGCATGACGTTCATACGTGTTCCCCTCTAGATCGATTACGGGATCAATCATGATTTGATGTGTGATTGGACAGAGGAAGTAGGAGGGGATGGAGGCTTTGGTTTCTTGAGAAATGTTGTTGTGGATGCTGGTGCTTGAATTCTGGTGATGTCTTGTAGTGAGAGAATCAGGAAGATGATGATAATTGGGTGGAAAGAATAATTGTCTTTCATCCATACTATTGGTTGTATCGACAATGTGATAGTTGAAGTTCTGTGCTGGATCGAGTGAGTCATCATAATCGTCGTAGGATGAGGCGGTATCATCATCCGTAGTATCATCGGGAAGATGATCATCGTTCATCCCCTCCTTTGACAAATAATGAAGATGATCCTCCCCGCTGCCGCCGCCACTGCTTGACTTGGAAAGAAACGAATTCTCCAAGGCAGAGGGAGATAAAGATCTGGTAGAGGAGCCCATTATTTCTGATTTCTGCTTTGGTGAGGGTGTCACCGCTACTAGTGAACGAGGTTCTTCTTTTTTTGAAGCAATGTCTTTGATGTGCGGACTGTTCGTTGATGATTCTATTATGGCGATGCTTTCATTTGACATCTTTTGGAATTGCAGGGCTCTGCTGGATCGATATATTATTGTAGAACCTTATATGTCTTTCAAAGGTAGTCGGAACTCTCACGTGAAGTGGTATTATATAGATACGATCAAAGAGAGCTTTTACTGACGCCAGAATTAGGCTGCTGCGTCTTCTTTTTAATGCCACAGATTGAACTGCTGATAGAGATGGTAGATAGAGACAAATATATATTCATCAATGAGGCCTACTTATTATTATGTATCAAGGCCGAACTCATGATGTTGTGTCGTTGTGTCTTGCTTGAGATTTGTTTTAGAAGAGCCACAAGCTGCCATCAAGGCTGGTTGTACCGAAAGAAACCGCGTTCACAACGACATTTATTGCATAATAAGCGGTATCCACGACGGACACCCTCTTTGTTTTTAGACAAGCCCTGTGAACCTCGGCCTCATTCATGACATCATGATGATGATGTCAACAAGTCTCTCTCTACATGGACATAGAGAGGTGAGAGGTCCTCGAACAACCGAGATTATCACCCCCTGTTACCTGTATTACCTGCTAACACTTCTTCCAATGCTTCGCCTATTCAGCAACTTATCCTCCTTTGCATTGATGTCAGCAAGCCTGGCTACAACTGCCGTCTCTGGACTGTCAACCAAGGCATCAAACAACAGCCATCACCTCCTCTCATCTCGTCGAAGTTGGATAGGCAAGCTTGTATCGGCAACATCAACCTTGTGCATTACCAACCCTCCATCATCAGCAGTGGCACAAGAATTGACAGAATTACCAATCGATTTACGAAAGTATACAGCACTTGCACCGCTTGGAGATGCGAATACCTCCACAGGAAACAAATCGACTGGATTATCGATGGAAAGTATTGCTTCACGACTATCAAATGATTTAGTGAACGGATCTACTGGGAAGGGTGGCTACTTTATTTCAGGTATGCGATTGATATGATGTATAATGTACATATGTACTAAATTATTCGTCCTTCTTTTCTCAGGTTCTTCTTTTTCTTGAAACTATATCGTGCTTGACAAAGGTGACATATCCACGGATATCTTTCGAGATGATTGTGAATTCACAGATCCAACCAACTCCGTATCATCCTTGGCCAAATATCAAAAGGCACTCACCATTTTATTCAACCCAGAACAATCATTTGTAGAACTTGTCAAGCCATTGGAAATAGATGTGCCGAAACGGGAAATCACTGGTAGGATTCGTAGTGGAGGTGTGTTGAAACTTCCTTGGAATCCTCGTATTTCATCATATGAAAGGTAAGATTGTTGATATACGTTTCGATATGGTTGTGTGTTTTCCCTTTGATGTTGTACTAAACAGTTAAATATTGTTCCATATAATATGATGCGATGCACTGCAATGCAATGCATGCAGTACAATCATATGGAAAGTCGATGATGAAGGGTTGATCGAAAGCCAAATACAGCAATGGTCTATTCCAGCATCGCAAGCCCTCAGAGAAACCTTTACACCTTCATTTTAGTTGCATAGGAGTAGTTGATGATAAGTCTCTCGCTTATAAAAGTATGTAGCTTGAGATACCCGATACAGATACCATACCAGCCCAGACAGACCTCACACCTCACTCGAAGTAGGACTATGTATTTACTCTAACATCACAACATGGCAAATACGTAATACATAATCGACTCTCCAATAATACTCCTCTGCGTACCATTCAATTCAAGCATCTTATGCACCAAGGTGATAAGTCATTCATTCATGCCACAATTATTGTAAGACTAACAATCTAAAGATGGCCAGTCAACGAAGATTCTTCCAACAACTCATCGCCAACCTACATAAACGTCCACGGACAAAGTTGGCACTTCAGCTATCGGCATCAGCAGCCGTCGCCTCGATGCCAATCATGTATTGGTCAAACAGTGCGAAAAAAGAGCGTGCAGAACGTGAGCATGAAGTTGCAACTAGAATACGGTGCGTTATTTTCACAAGCAAATTCCCATCATTTGCATTTTTCTTTGCTGTTCTCACTTTTTCAGTGATTCATTTCATTGTATGTCCTATTTCCATCGTGAATAAAATGCAAACAACAACCGGATACGCAATAGCATTCCTTCTGTACAAACAATAGACGATTTAATGGTAGAAAAATGCCAACCAGGCGACGTTATATTATTCGACCGGCGTTGTGAATGCTGTGCCGCTGGCTTTTCTGCAGCCCTCGGATGTCTACTTGGAAAAACAATACTGTGCGACGAAGAGGACGGGACACGGAGTGTTGAACGTGGCAGTTACGAACATTGTGGTGTAGTTGTACCAGGTCTATCTGATGCACCGGGCGCGCAGCATGATCCATCCAATTTGTGTCTGTTGGAGGCTACGTCTGGAAATGGAATTGTTTGTCGTCCACTTTTGAGACGGTTGGAAATGTCACGATCTCGGTCAGTGATGTTGTTGCCATTATCATGTCCAGGAGAACATCGGCAACAAGATGTGATAACCGGTCTTGATGATGAATCTGAATTGAGTGAAAAGACAAAATTTCTCAAAAAGACAATGAATGATGAACTAATCAAATTTCGGGATAAGTGGCTTACCGACTCACAATCTCAGGGGTATGAGAATCAACATTCCTACCTATCCATCATGGGGGCATTCCTCTACTTGACCAATCTCTACCCTACATTTCCCATTCCTGTGAGTCCGTCGGCATGGTTAGTCGTTAGTGCATTGCAAGAATGTGGTGCAGCGATGAAATTGAATGAGAAACAAGCGCAGCAGACAAGAGTTGAGGATTTTACACGAGATGGACGATTCTTTGAGAAGAACTCGGTGAGGTTGCGACCTGGGTGGAAGTTTTTGAGTCCAGTGGCTATGAGGGAGACCAGTGTTTCTTAGTTCATTTGATGTACTGTATGCTATTCTTGGAAGACACTTCAATGAGTCGTTCTTTCTTCACAAGACAATAAACCCTCCAACGATTAAATTTGAGATGGCCGCCAGCACCCACATCTAACGTCTTAATTAATCGTATGCTACGCACTATTATACGACGGTCGTTTGGCAGACTCGTTGTATGTAAGTGTTTACACTTGAACTGTCAAAGTTTTCGTTAATTAGTTTTCACTAATTTAGACTACAAAAAATGAAGCAACATCGTGAATACTTGTTGTGGATTGACTTCCGCTTTCGAATCTTCTTTTTCTGTACACAAAACACACATCAGTGGAACAACTCTCTCACATAGGTAGCGAATGGAAACAATCCAGCTACATTACTGGCACCGTATCTAGAAGAACCTGTTATCTCCACAATCTGCTGCATCGATGGGGAAATAAACTGGGTTAGTAACCAAAGCACCACCAGAAGAATCTTGCCAACAATTTGAATATATTATCGCCTGCTCTGCCAGTGGTGCTAGCACATAGCCTCTGGTACCTGTAAGATCATTAATTGCATTCATTTCTGTACCGAAAGTGCCTAGAACACCGCCAATCATGGATTGCCACTCGTATTCCACGTCGCTTAATTCAACAATATAGATGACACAACGCGCGAATGTCAAATCGAGGCAAGACTGTGGAGGATAAGACATGGAGTAGCTATAAGACCCCTTTCCGCCCTTGTTACCCTTCCCACCCTTGCTGCCCTTTCCACCCTTGCCTGATGTGGACATGGAGTAACTACTAGTTTTTCCGCCCTTTGACGACGCCTTGCTTCCTAACTGACGGTTGCTTTTTGCTTCGGCGATGGCGGCTGCGGCCAATATTATGACCACGAGGGTGGATGTGATTATGTTCATTGTATGGTGATAAAATGATATATCCTCCTAACAACAAAACTCCTCCCACGCGTCTTAGCCAATATAGGTGACAACAACAAACAACACGCCTAAGCTATTGCTATTTATTAGACAGCTAACTCTAGTAGCTCTCTCTCTCTCTCTCTCTACATACTTTAGCGGGCCGGTGGGGCGGAAACGGAATTCAAATTTCAAACTGTGCCGTTAGGGTTAGGCCCCTCGCCACTTTCCTGCACATCGGTCGAATTTGGTAATGAGAACTGTCAAATTATTCGTCTTCTCTGAACTCTGAACCCAGTGAGTAGGTAGGTAGGTACCTAGGTAGCAACGTACATACATACTTATAAGTAGAAATAACCCAAACGAAAATACCTTCGACATTCGAACTCAATACTTAGAGGAGGAGGAAGGAGAGGCAATTGCAGCTCTTCAGGCTAGATAATATCGGCTAGATCTTGAGCTAAAAAGCGGCAAAAGATGACGCAAAGGCATGACAAAAGTTCAAATCCACTTACTTATGACGCAACATAGCGGAAAATCAGGAAGGAGCTCTAGAGGAGAAGTTTGAGGAATGCCACGGCAGGATTGACAAAGCTTCGTACGAACTACGAAGCACTGGTCTCCCTCATCTTGGAAGACACTTCGATAAGGAGTTGCTCTTTTTTCACGAAAGCTCTAAACTCTGACGATATCGCAGACTCATTGTAAGGGTTACACTTGAACTGCTAAAGACCTTTCTAATTTAGATTACACAAAATGAAGCAACATCGTCGAGAATACTTGTTGTGGATTGACTTCCACTATCGAATCTTCTTTTTTTTGTACACAAAACAAGCATCTCTCTCACTTAGCGAACGGAAACAATCCAGTTATATTACTGGCACCGTATCTAGAAGAACCTGTTATCTCTCTCCACAATCTGTCAAATTGGGGAAATAAACTGGGTTAGTAACCAAAGCACCACCAGAAGAATCTTGCCAACAATTTGAATATATCGCCTGTTCTTCAGCTGGTGCTTTCACATAGCTTCTGTTAATTGTAACGTCATTAATTGCGTCTGCTTCTGTTGAGAAATCTCCAGATTGTTTTCCGCCGCTCATGTCTTCTTGCACATATTTCTCGCTCCTTTTAACAATGTATAAGACACAACTCGCGTATGTCAAATTGTCGCATGACGGTGGATAAGACATGGAGTAGCTATAAGAGCCCTTTCCGCCCTTGCTACCCTTCCCACCCTTGGATGACGACGACTTGCTTCCCTTGCCTGACTTGGACATTGACATGGAGTAGCTGTATGATGCTTTCCCACCCTTGCCACCCTTGCCACTCTTGCCTGATGTGGACATGGAGTAACTACTAGATTTTCCGCCCTTGGACGACGCCTTGCTTCCTAACTGACGGTTGCTTTTTGCTTCGGCGATGGCGGCTACGGCCGATATGACCACGAGGATGGAAGTGACTAGGTTCATTGTATGGTGAGATGATAAGATTAATGATTATATTGTGTCCTCGTCCAAACAGCATAAGTAGGTCTTTCAAGCCACGCTTCTTAGCAAATGCTTCTGCTGGTGACTGGTGTAGGTGACAACAAGCAACAAGCCGTGTTTGCTGTGCATCGATCGGCGATGAGGCGCCGCGCATTACAGGAATTCAAAGCTACCGATGAAATGGAATCAACGTAGGAACTCATAGAGTCCATCACAACGCGAAAACCATTTCGGAGAAAATGTAATGATCGCCGGACTCTATCTCAATCTCCCAACCCAACCTCCTCACTTACGCTTCACGACAACGCACCAACGAAAACGCAACTTTGAATAAGAGTAGGAGTTGTTTATATGGAGTTTAACGCACAATGAATGAAACCACTATAAACCTCTCAGATCTACCAGACGAAATCCTCCACAACATTGTCGTCTACACAGCCGAATTCCCGTCCTACGTAGGACCATGCATCTGTGATCAACTTCGTCCTCTTTCCAAGAAATGGAAAGGAGATTTAGACATTGGAAGAAGCAACCTGTGGTCCTTGGCAACTGGTAATTTATCACTTGATTACTGGCCAAGCTCAGGAGGTGGGACTTTATCATCTGGTGACATTGATAATGCAGTAGTATTGCAAGAGAGTGCCACGAAACGTCCTAAAAACACCACCACTCGTCGATCGGCAAGAATCCAACCCGCCTCTCCACTCGAGAAATACAAACACGCTTACAATCTACTAATGTCACGTACTGAAACGGCTCTTTTAGAGCTCACCGAACACGTCCACTCGTCCAAAAAACCTCTGTCGTTCTCAATCATGAAGAAGATTCTCAAGGAATTTTCACCGATCGCCATCAACCGACGTGTTAGGACCGGGGGAACGTTCTTGGTGGAAGTGTGTCGTAGTCGACACGTGCAAGAGTCGGTTATATTAAAATGTGTCAAGTTGTTAATTGAGGAGCATGGGGCCAATCCGAACGTACCAAGTGCCGAAGTTGGACAGGGGTTGGCAGCTTGTACTACGTTAACTCTAGGAAAGCGATCGGCTGCATCGAGTGAGGTAACTTGCTACACAAGTAGTCAGGGGAGAGAACTGTATGCCATTGTGATTGCTGCGGCAAGGGCTATGCCATCGGTGGTCAAGTATCTACTGTCTTGCAGAAATATTGATCCTACGTTGAAAGGATCCAGCAGGTTTCGGCTGTTTTCCAATCCAAGAAAAAGTGTCAAGGGGGTGGATTTGTCGGCGTTGGAGTTTGCAATGAAAATGAGGGAAGAGGAGATTGAGAATGGGATTAGTGTGGCAGACTTGAAGGGTTTGGATAAGGTCATTTCATTGCTGAAGAAAGCAGTTCGTTAACAGAGCTTCGATCTAACTGCTACTTGAAGTTGATTTTTTCAATAGTGCTTGATTGGAAAAGTTCCACGAAGGCATGCAGAAAATCTGTAACATTTGGATCGCAATTTGGCTACAATTCAGCCAACTAATTCTGGCAGTTTTTTGGCATACACTTGTTGAAACAAGTATATAGAGCAATCATGAATGATTGTTCCCGAAATAAAGTTGCGAGATGTCCTCGATGCATTATCTAAACACAAAGGTCACGATTGAGAAGAATCATGATTGAAATTAGTGATGGGGCTGAACATCCGAAGTACATAATTGATGTGCTCAACAATATCAATCTTTCGACCGTCACATTTTGATACGTGATGTAAACACAAATGAAGCCTGTCTAAAAAGAAGTTACTTCATCTCACAAAGTTGGGTCTCCAAATGGTCCAAAGCATTCAGATAAGTAACCTGAACCAAACTCCAAAATCTCTGCTTCATCACACCGTGATGGTATACTACCCGTGCCACCGACCAACTCTGGCATTGTGAAGAATTGAAACGATATCCCCAATACAATTACGCTAATAAAGCCAAACAAGACTAGTGCAACCACACCATCGGAGTCACTTTCATTTGGGTCCACATCTAACGCCCCTGTTCCTGGTACAGATGATAGTATCCGCTGCCGTACCATACCTGCCCAATCGTCGACGTTAAACTTGGGAGGTCGCCGAGCCACGTCTATCCACGCTGCCAATTCTTGTGCTACTCTTCGATTTTGTATCCTATTCTTGTCTACTTCGGAGACCAAGTCAATTGATTCTTTTATTGTCACTGTGAAATCGCCACCGCTATCTGCTACGTCTGATGCTTGTTTGATTGTCAGTATTGTATTTCCCTCGACACAAGAAATCGGAAGTGTAATATTACCCGTTGCAAATGCATTCGAAAATGTATCAAACACAGCCTTCCAACTAAATGTAGATCTTACAGCCGGATCAGGACTTTTGACACTAATTTTCCACCCTGCAAACTCTCCCAACTTAAATAGCCATGTCGAACCAGATGGAATCCACGTTGCGTTCCATCGTATATTGATGGATTGTTCATTGAGTTTCTCGCATCGTATCAAGTTCGTTTTGTAGTTGTCGAATAGATTGATGCAGTCTGTATGACG
Organism: Skeletonema menzelii; assembly: GCA_036940005.1. Lineage (NCBI taxonomy): Eukaryota > Bacillariophyta > Thalassiosirophyceae > Thalassiosirales > Thalassiosiraceae > Skeletonema > Skeletonema menzelii. The sequence goes on from JALLBH010000092.1 coordinate 50,775, forward strand.
CGAGGTTGTAAACTTGTCGTACTCGGATACAGATAGTTTCATTGTAGATGTAAAGTCCGATGCATACGATACACATGATACCATCATATTGCTGCCGAGGTCATTTCGAAGAATCTGCTTGATGGGTATCGTCGATGCATCCCTGCTTCGTTCCTGTTGCAACTGTTGTGTATTACTCCTAGAATCGATGATGATGGACTTGATTTGATCGATTTGTCCCCCCTCAATTCTTCCCGCAGAAGTAGATGCAGAAGGAATGCTAAAACAATCTGTCGGGATGGCATGCTGGAAAAAGACAAAGAAGAAAACATAAATTATTGACATCGCACCAAAATACCTTTGGAGAAGAGGACCAAATCAAAGAGAGGTACTAAAAGTGTAGCAGATAAGTACCTCCCCTACCGAGGGGAAAGATGTTGTATCTTGTGGCTATGGTACGTACTTAGCTCTATCTCTAGCTAGCTGACAACATCATTGAGCCCTCTTTACAGGGTCGATTGACCTTTCACGTCTAAAAGGGTTATCCATGATAGTGAGAAAGCAGCACAAATCTACGTCCATTGATGATTGAAGTATAAACAACTTTTTAGGGATAGCCTCTATTACATACGTACTTTAAGGTAATATGTACCGGAAGTAGTAGCAGATTCAATAAATTCATTAAAATACTTATCGACAGTGAGACACCTTGAACTTTCTCTGGGTACCGGATGAGCATAGGTGTTCCTTGCGAATCAGCCGAGCGTGTGAGCTGGCCGGGACTGCCGAAAGAAAAAAACACGAGCTCGTAAAACATCAGCCAGCAGAGCCGCCGAACGCCGAAGACAAAAGACGAAGAGGAACTAATCGTAAAGCGAGGGCAACAACGACTTCATCATATTCGATATTACTTATAACTGGTAGCATCAGCATCATGTCGACGACTCTGAAGGAGAGGAGCCTCGAAGAACAAGAGGCAGCCAATATTGTCGCCAACCTCCACGGTGCGGGCACAGTGATGGAGGAAGACAAACTCGCCGTGTCGGGGAACAAACGAAGCCGCGATGAAGACGAAGCACCATCACCGAATAAGAAGGCTTCAAAACCCTCGTCCATCCAGGAGGTAACCGTCAAAGATGCCGAAGACGAGGAAATGGACGCCACCGCACGGGTCTTCGCCGCACCGGAGCTCAAGCCTGCGCCCTACTTCTATTATTCGGACCACAGTCTCGAAGAAGATCCCGATCCACTGATCCCCATCACTGCATCGGGACATGTCCCCACTTTTCCTGCCAAGATGCACGCCATTCTGACCAATCCCAACCTGAACGATATCGTGGCGTGGGGTGATCACGGAAGGTCATGGACCATTTTGAAACCACGTGCCTTCGAAGTTCGTATCTTACCTAAATACTTTGAGCACTCCAAGTTCTCCTCCTTTGTCCGTCAAGCCAACGGATGGGGATTCCGCCGTCTATCCTCCGGAAATGATCGTAATACCTACTATCACGAATATTTCTTGAGGGGGATGCCCTGGTTGGTCAAGAAGATGAGAAGGCCCAAGGTAAATGAGAAGAAATCCATCTCTCCTGATCAGGAGCCTGGATTTGCGGAGATTAGTGAAGAGTTTCCTGTCCCGGACAGGCCACTCTTGAGGGAGATATTGGTGTTGCAGCGAATTATGGAGGATGGGGCGAAGGCTAGGATGCCCGTCAATTGGGAGTTGGAATCACCTGAGCATGCTAGTTTGATGGCTGCGGTTTCGAAGCCTTCGGATTTTAATTTGGCAGGGGTTGCGAATGAAGCTGAAGAGGGGGGGGATGATGGAAACCTCAAACCACCCGCCCTGCCGGAGGGGGTATCCGCCAACGTAGCGGCAACTGTTGCGATGCCTTCTCCGCAGCGACAGCATTTGAATCAATTGGCTGCCATGCAGCAGATGAGCATGTCTGCAGCCGCAAGTCTACCGCAGCCTCCCACTCCTACTATGAATCAAGGTGGTGATAACTCTGGCTTCGCCGCTGGATTCATGGCGGCAACTGCCTTTCACAACCGTCAAGTTCAAAGTATGCTCGGCAGCGCTTTCATGTCCGGCATGCCCCTCGACTCTTTTCCCACTGCTCAAGCCACTCTACCCTCAAGCATGAATCTTCTCTCGGGTCTCCAAGGAAATAATAATTTTGCCGCCATGATGGGTGCACGTCCAAGTTCAAGTGATTTGGCTATGCAAATGCAGGCTTCCATGAATGCGAATCGTCCGAATGATCTGGCCATGGCGCAGCAGCTCCAGCTTCAGGCGTACCAAAAAATTTTGAATGGTCGCAATGGTATGCCGCCCCGACGTTAAGTTAATTGACGAAGATTAACACTCTCTAGGGGGGGAGTAGCACAGGGGGGAGATAAAAAGTTATTTTGCTTTGGGGTTGGGGAAAGATTTTGTTTTGTAGACACTAGAGAAAATTTGTAGATAATTCACGACTAAGACCAAATATGTTAAACTACTCCCCCATAATTAGTTGCACGTGTTAACTTGCCCTCCAAATGGATTCCATCGCAATAGAGTATTGTATGGGAGATGAAAAACGGGTTAAGATTCATGCATGTGGGGGGAGTTTAAAAGCGTCCTATCCCTCCAATACCAAAGTACATGCTGACATAGGTACCTATCACTTTCGCTTCGTTGCATCTTTGAGAGTACAAGCTAATCCCCCACTCAGCTTAGACCCACCTCCTAAGTCCAGCCGAAGACGCCCCTCCTTGAGTTAGCTACTTAGTAGCAGGGTAACTTAGCAAGGCAAAGGTAGACCCTCCTCTAGAGAGCAGACTATCCAAAATATTTGGACCCCTGGGGGGTCAAGTTCGCCATCAGGTCCCTGACGAATGAACAGTGCAGGCAGTATTGTGTTTGCACCGTGCAGTTTACCAGCACTAGTGCAAGCCATTTCTGCACTG